>VDFB02123871.1:0-40253 GCA_007258455.2 Sequoia sempervirens | reverse complement strand
AAAAACACATTGTGTTTTCAAAAAAAAAATCCTCCTCCTTTCGTTTTCGTTTGCTAGCCTCCTCCTTGTTGACTTTTTGCTTTCACTTTTCCTTTGTACCTTCATTGTTTGTTTGTACCTTGTTCACTTTCCTTTGTTTGCTTTTGGTACCTTTTCGCCTTTCGCTTTTCCTTGTACCTTCGTTGCTCATTTGTACCTTTTTTCCTTCGCTTTTCCTTTGTACCTATTCCATCACAAATGAAAGTTAGGTGTGCTTTGTAATTAAAAAAAATTAAAAATACAAGATATGCTAATTACTTGAGAATATTGACGAGACCCCTAATAAGTGTTAATACCTTTCAATTCACACTAATTCTATTTTGAAAAAAATAGAAAGTTTAGAATAGACACTTATTCAAACCAATCAAGAAAAGATAATGCATCTGACCCAACCACATCAAAGGTCAAATAATGCCTTAAAAGCCTCATAGAAAAATTATGATGAAGATATGAATAATCCCATTTGAAAGCAAGCAAGAATGTGTTGCTCTGACAAGCTTTATAGTTGTAAAGGACATTTTACACCAGACAGAATCCATAAAATCTGCATCAGACTTTAATAGCCGGCCGATCTCCTCAAGCTACCATTTTCTAGCTTTTCTATGTAGCTTACTGCTTTAAATGCAGCGAACTGTGCTTGTTTATCTTCTCTCACGAGTGTACCAAATGAATTCGCTGAAAAGGCTTTAGAAACTATCAAGCAAATGTGATTATCAACCGTTTGAGAGGAGATTAGAAAATAACTTTCCAGCAATTAAACTTAACCAGCGAATGAAAAAGACACACAAAATGAAAATCCATAGAGCACTTGATGGTATATAGCAGAGAAAGGACTTTGAAGACTGTCAGAAACGTGTGCCAATGGGAAGTATGTAAAAGAGTACAGTGGAAAGGTCAAAATTACTGTGCTTCAGCAGGCTCTACCGCCCAAGACATGACATTCTACCATAATTCGCATTCATTTCTGTCGACTTCCATCGAAACATAGATTTGAAACTTTTGTAGTTGTGACCACTCTAAGCATCAAAACGTGGATTTGAAATTGTTGTAGGTGTGACTGTCCTCGTAAACAAGCCTGCAGAATATGGAAATATAGACAAGGCAAGTGATTGACTTGACAAAGCATTAATTCTCAAGTAGATGCATTTATCAAGAGTACAACCAGATTCTACAACCTTACTGCCAAATGTAAAGACAAATTCCAAGCAAATTCCAATGGAAGGCGTAAGGCTGAATGCTAGTGAATTTCTGTGGCGTCAAGAAATTTCAAGCAAATGCTATTAGCTGGCATAAAAATTAGCGAACTCCTCACAAAAGGCACGTGGGATTTCCATAGTCTCCAGGCTGGTCCTCAAAAAGATGCACTTGCTAACCGAGCTTATGGCAGCTGGGAGGAGAGTGCGGTAGATTTCTGTGCTAAGAACAAGCCCTCTTGAAGATTATCTTCCTTAGTGGATTTGATATTATTTTTCAGAGCCTCTGTATTGATGAGAGGATTCAGGCCATTTCAAATCAATATGCACATGAAGCATAGACAAGGCATAAACAATGAGCATGAACTGTTCAACAAACTACTCTCAAAATCTCTATTTGAAAGCTTATCTTGCATTGTGTTTCTCATAGACTGCATTTGTACTTGGTTAAGAGGCAGCAATAACTAGTTTTGCAATCAACAACTCAATACCCAAATATGAAAGATGATACTTTTCTCAGCGAACACTCGACAAATAAAAATATAAGAAATAAAGATTGATATAAAACGTCTTCACAGAAAGACAAGAAATAACAAATCCTTCAGGCAAGAGTCTAGTTACTGTCCTCAACTCACACGCAGCCTCTATAAAAGCATAGACATTTTCCCTAAAAAATTAAAAAAAACTCTACATGACGCATTCCTATAAAAAAGAATAGATCACAATAAAATTTGTTGAGGTCTGAATTTCAGCACACAGAGATCGCTTGCTCAAACCCAAAAGCTTGTGGTTTTCAACAATAATGTGTTGAAGATGGTCGTTATGATCTCGACAAGCTTGGGTGACTTCATCATAAATGTGCACAAAGATGGTATTAACTACAAAGTCATGAAAGAGTCAAAATGTGCGTAGGGATGGAAGAGATGGGCGCAGGAATGGAAGAGATGACATGACAGTGAGTGGGCAAAGGCGCAATGTTAAGCCTCGGACATTAGTGGCCAACTCTCGACACTTCAAACATCATAGGTTGAACTTGGCACAGAAAGCAGGAGATATTGGTGGTCTATGACAAAGAACCCAGAGGACATTCCATTACTGTCGGGACTATCAAAGACTACTACAGATCTCACGTTGGATAGGTTTTGAACTTTAAGCAGATGTAATTAACAGGTGGAAAAACCAGAAAGTTCGTGGCTTCTAACTGACGCCAGTTTTGGATTTATTTTGCAGTTACACTTTAATAATAGAAACAACATTATACTGATACTGCCAGGAGAAGACTTCAAAACAATAGCTGCGAATAGAATAAACCCCAATACTTTGTCAATAGGACAAGACTTGTAAAAAATAAAATTCTCAAAGTTAGTGCGCAGCTGTTTTTCTTCAAGCAACAATACAGAGCACCTTTAGATAACATATATAATCCGAGAGGAGGCATGTGAACTTGTTCATGAGAAAGCACAAACAAATGATATAACCATAAGCACTAAACTCAAGAAAGGTATCAACACTGCAGCAAAGATTTGGTTAGTATGAAGTGGAGTAAATGTGCCCAAAGCTGGAAGTCAATGTGCACAGCAAATAAACACTTTATAGCACGTATCCATTTATGACTTATGTTTTGAGCAGCAAACAAGAAATTTGTGGATAGCACTAGATGCTTTCTTAAGAAAATTTCCAGCTAAAGAAATTTGGGGCCCTCCTTCTAGCGCCATATGTAGGACCCTAAATCTGCATTGGATCAAAAACAAAAACCATTAGTATTGTTAGTAAACCAAAGCAAACCAAAAGATCCCCTATAAGATTCATTTAATCACAAGAATGATGCCAAAGAAACAAGCAAACATAGAAGGGCATCATTCTAATGAATCAAACTAGCATCTTATAGTGGATTGGTGTCACATGTGCTAGTGACCCTTTCCCAACCCTTGATCAAAGCTTAAATTGTGTAAATGATGGAGATGATGGAGTGAAATGGACAAGATCAAATCTCAAATGAAGAGAGTAACCTTGCATAAAATTGTGTAGGATTTGCTCAAAGATGAAGCTTGTATTTAAAGATTTTCAAATGTTGAGTGTTGAAGAGGGACCAATGTGGGACTAAAGATTCTGCCAATGATAGGAGGCCACTTGTCATGTGAGTGGTTGATGCAAGATTTGAAGAGTTCTATGAGAGGAGAATTTGAATTCAAAAATTTTAACAATGTTGAGTTTGATCTTTAAGGACATGTAAGAGACATATGTAAATTTCATAAATGATCTCAAGGTACATGTCCACTTGGGGTGGTAAAATTCAACTAGAATATTCTTCCTTATGCTATTGAAAAATAAATAATTTTATAAATCAAATGTAATTTCATGTGCAAGTGGCCAAATCTAGAGAATGCAAGTGGGTGAGTATTTAATTAGAGTTAGATTAAATAGATGATGATTATGCTGATTTAATGTTGATTAGATGATTTTGACTTTTAAGACTTAAATATTTGTTTTATTTAAATCAGAAAAGGATGGAAGATGCATGTTTGAGATTTTAATTAAATAAAGCTTGATTTATTTAATTAAACTATGATTGAGGTTTTGATGATAAGAACCTGATTTACTAGGTGAATGGATGTGATGCATTTGATTTATTTTATTGGAGTTGATATGCATACGCTAATTTGACGGTTCATCTCCATTTTTTTCTTCAACTTAAAGATGACTTTAAACAAGTCCTCTACCAACTTAGTTAAATTATCCTCCAAATTTTTCCTTGATTGATAAAAATGAAAAGTTGTTGAGCTCCAATATTTGCCTCCTTGATAAATGTGCAAAAACTTCTCCAAAATTTGTGCTCCAAGTGAATCAAAATTATTCAAGTGTACATGGAATAACTAGATCCTAGTTTAAATGAATCAAGTAGTAAACAAACAAGTTATTTCATTGTGGAGTTTTTTGAACATATTTAATTCATAGGTATGCACAACATATCTAGTAAATTTAGAATTTTGTTAAAGTGTCAAATGTATATTAGAGGTATAATTTGAATTGAAATTCTTTAATTATATTTGAATTGAATTTCGTTAGTTGTTGAAAAAATGTATATTAGAGGTATAATTTGAATTAAATTTTCTAATTATATTTGAATTGAATTTCGTTACTTGCTCAAAGCCGCATAATAGCTCGGAGAGAATTTGAATTGAATTTTCTAAAATTATATTTAACCAATTTCGTTATTTGTCAAAAAATATTATATCTTTGTTGTCAACTCAATGGTTCATGTTAAGCTGTCATATTTAAAACATTTATTGCGGATCAATATGAATGAACTTAATTATAAAGGGCATTGATTTCCTAAATTTACCAGAGATCAAATATATATTGAATATAAGGAAATGTAAGTTAAGAGATCATAAAATAAGAAAAGTAAGGGAGTTGAAATATTGAAGAAAATGCATATATTATACAAGAACATGTTTGTTCATAAGCAAACACATGTACATACATGTAAAGGGATTCAATACATATAAACATAAATACATATTATAAGCAAAGAGGAAAATGTATGTATATATCATATAAGAAAATATATGTACATATCATAAAGCAAAATGTAAATTGTGATCATCAAATGTCGAATACTAAAGATCAACAAGCAAATGTATGTATATTATATAAGCAAATGTAAGTTAGAGATCATCAAATATCAAATACTATTAAAGATCATCATATAATCAAATAAATGTGGTAAAGATCATAAATCTAGAGTGCATGGCCTAATATGAATGTCTACTCCTAGACAAATGGCCATCTGAAAGAGAACGGTCCTGCTCTGATGGATGTGTTGAGCCCTACAAATAAAATTGTGTACAAGATGTGTTAAATACATATGATTTATATTAAATAAATTTTATGAAAGTTATTTTTAAATGAAATTGTATTTTTAAATATCAATCTAGATCTATCCATACATAAATATATTGCATGTACATATACATGTGTGATTATATAAAAATGTAAAACTCACATGTCCACTGATAGTAGATTCATCCACAGAGTCACATCGATCATGCACATGATCTGGACCAAGGCTAGGAGTGATATGAGGTATGTCCACATGTAACAATATATATACACATATATATCAACTTACATGAATATCTAGTTAAAAAAAAATTAAATAATGAAAAAAGAATTGAAACATGCACATGCACATCATCTGATATCAGATGACCTAAGTCCTCTAAAAAAATTGCCTCCACCATATCCACCAAATGATCAAGCGACGAATCAACATCTACATCCATCTGATCTATCCCATGTCATGCCATAAATGATGAATGTAGATGACTATGAAGGTGAGATGGAATTAGTGATGATGAACCAGAACCAATCAACATATTAGTAAAACCCATAGTTTGTGCAGCTACCGTATGAACTGTAGGTGGATCTTGATGCACACTAGTGCTTGGCTGAGAGTGATGGGATCCTGGAACTGGATGACCTCTACATCTCAAATGCTCTCTAACATGCTCTATACTGATCCCATTATCTGATGCAATGTGGGAATATGCCTCCAACAGGTCCTCAGCCAAACAATGCAGAGTCATGTGTGACATATCTCCTATAAGTGCATCAAGTTATGTAGGAGTAGGGATGTCGGCCATTATAAAAGGATCCATGGTGGTCCACTATGCTGAAAATGGTGTGGATCAAGAATTTATGGACATCAAATACTGACCTGCATGATCATCATATATCCTAGTGGTGGTAGTCGCAATGACAACCTCATCTGCTATGGGGGCTAGAGCTGGGGTGAGAGCAAGAGACCTATCACCAACCAATACCCTAAACACTGGGGGTGATCTATCTGCTCGACGATAGGTGGGCCTATTAGCAATCCTACCACACCCCTAACCAGCATATGGTGGAATGTCCAGATAGTTAACTTTGAGGCCCAAATGGACCTCAGCATACAACTGTTGAACAAAATACAATATAATCTGGTCATTGTTTGGATATAGACCATGTGCTGCAAAAAATCATGGGTAGATCAATGAGGCCATAGAATGATTGACACATCTAGTGACCTGGTATCCCCTAACCTTACGCACATTTTGATAAAATGGAAAACAAGTGGATTTTATCATTTCTTTGGTGACACTATCCTGTATTTGTTTAAGGGTAACATCACCATGTACTTCTTCCCATATGCGGGAAAGAATAGTAGTCACTCTATTTGGGGAATATGCACTAGTCCTCTCAAGTTCATCTTTTAGTTTTTCTAGACTATGCAATATTAACATGCATGGTTCACTATATATCCCCGAGTTTGCACCCTGTGTTAATGAATCTCTCAATTTTTTAATCTCATTACTAGTATTTGCAAACAAAGAATCTAGCGCAAGTGGAACATGATCTGAATTTTCCATGTTATATATATATATATATATATACCTAAAAAGAGCAATGAGACTTTGGTAAATAATATATCTAGATAAAGGGAATAAAAATCTAAAATAGTTGTAATATTTCATCTACTCATCAATAATATTACACCATTAACAATTTCAGTGAATTAAGAGAACTATAATCTATAATATAGCATCCTTAAATGGTTCAAATTTTAAATGAAACGATGAAAGAAAGAATAAGAATACAAAGAATAGTATAAAATTATTTGAAAATAATTGGGGATAAAAATATTTAATCTAATAGTTGTTAACATAAATTAACTTAAATTATATAGCCAAGAACATTAAAAATTATAGATTTGAAAGAAAATACCCATATTTATCATATTTTATATGTATAAAGTTTAGATACCATCAAACTATTTGCCGGTGATTACAAATCTATAAAATTGAATCATTAAACTAATTTATTAAGAATAAAATCTAATAAAGTTTGATTTCATATTGCATGTACTTGTTATAAATATCTCACTAATCCAACCATACATTTATATACGTTAAAAAATATATAATTGTTATGCCCACAATTTTTCACTATATCTTGATGTGACTCTTCACTAATAATTAAAAATTATCAGTTGGAGGAAATGGATTTAATATCATTAGAGTTGTCATGGAACTACCTCTCTTGATCAACGATAGATATTATCCACTCTCGAGAATGTAAATATGTTTGAGATAACTAAAAAATAATTTGTATCCCTTATATCCTTTCATCCAATGTAGCCTATCTCTTAATTGAGATCCTCTACCACAATTAAGTTCAAATCTTCTAAGTTTTATTTCAACAAAAGCAACCACTCATTGTAGAAAAGTTATTAGTAAGTGCTAAAGCCAAAACAAGTTTTTTTTTTCTATTTGGATCCATATTTTTTTTCCATTCTAGGTCTCTTTCTAGTCATATTCTTATTGTAAGATCATAGTAAGGTAGTGCAATAGATTTAATCACATCATTCCACAATTGTATCCACTTACCATTTTGATGAGGTCTAGGAACATCAACCAAAGGGATATTAGGAAAGCAAGGTGATCAATTTGATTGAGGTGGGAAGTGTTGAGCTTGAAGGATAGATTATTAGGTATGAGGAATAAGAAGTTTGAAAAGTTTAAAGAATTGGGAGGTGATATGTGAGATAGTTTTAATAGAATCTACTTAAATAAGGGTGTTTTGTGGAGAGGGGACAATGGAAAGAGAAATAACGAAGTTTTATTCTATCAATACAACCAAGTTTCCCTTAGTTCACCATCTCTTTAGTTGGTCCAAGTGAACTAGTGATGAGTATAAGAATATTTTGTCTAAATGGACTAAACCCCCATGGTATTTCTAGTTAGATGTAGTGGAATTCAATTATTTTTAGAGAGTTTATGAGAACTAAAATAACTTGTATCTTAGTTTTTTCCACCATATCATATCATATTTTTTGTCTAAAACTTACAATTATGACATATTCTTATGACATTTAGGAGCATGAATATAGAATATTTACAGTAAACTATTGACTGGTCAACATTATGAAAAATCATTAGAAATCTTTTAAGAAATAGCAATTGTGTCAAGGAAAAATATGTGGACATTTACAAGAACTTTTTTTTTAAGCCAAAGTGGGAGACCACTTATAATTTTATTTATATATAATATTTTACATATATTAGTCTGTAGATATGTTAAGGTGAAAGAACTAGCAAGAAAACCCCCAGTTGGAGTCTGAGTAACAAATTTTACAAAATATAAAAAAAACTAGTGAGGTCCTAGTACAAATGACCAATTGTCTAATTACAACATGTTACAAAAGAACATTGGTTGAATACATCAGTACAAAATCATCAATCTCCTCCATGGAAATGGAAAATCTGTATCTGTTTAGAACTTGGTAGGGATGCACGAAGAAGTGTCATGCATTGTGGATAATAACATGCCTTGGAATATGTGAACATAGGTATCTTCTTATGAAAAAAAACCTTCTTTGAATAATTAACATTAGAAATTAATATAGTTTGGCGAGCATATTGTATAATCACACTAGAAACCAACAATGGAATATTGAGAGTCTCGACTAAGAATTCCACCAAGTATAGATAACATTCATACTAGAAGCCAACAACAAAAGACCAAATTTCATAATATAAAGTTCATGTGTTATACTGCCTTGAGGGAACCACAAGTACCATGAGCCTTTTGAAATCCTTCTCCATCTAAAATGCATCCATTCCAAGACATTGGGAGGTGGGTATACAATACCAAGTATTAATTTTAATGTTAATTATTGAAAGAAGATGAAGGTCCTTATTTACCCTTAAATCACATTTAAATTGGATATTTTAATGTTCAATATAATGAAATGTTTAAAAAAATTGAAAGTGGCAATAATATTGAAAATAAAAATGTTGAACATGAATGTGAAAATATTGCAAAATTTGATGGAACACCTATTGATAAGAGTAACATCATAGAAGAAGAAGAAGAAGAAGAAATACATCAACAATTTCTTGAATAATGTGGATATGAACCCTATGACATTGAAATTTCACTCAATAATCGACTTGTTGATAACAATGATTAAATTGATAGCTCACATGAACCAATGAAACTCAATGTGTCTCCAAATTACATAAGAAGAGAGAACCTTTGTGAAGAAGAAAAATAAATTCAAAAAACATCTTTTGTAATGAGTTTGTTAAATTTAAAATATCAAGAACCCTTGCAAATGGTTTGAAATTGATGATAATAGAAATTTTGAAGGCAGAGTCATCACAAACTATTCAATAGTTGTGGGCTTCAAAAAAATTCAATGAATGGCTTTCCAATAAGACAATAACCAAAAAAAACAAAAATTATACAATTACAAAGATGTACAAATGAGACCTTTACAAATAAATTTAAAGAGATCTGCAAACAAAAGTTTGATCAAATATTATTTTTCTTAAAAATTCACTTTTTATATAAATGTAGGTGTTTTGGAGAACAAAACTATAGCATGAATAAGGATTGACATCGATGTATTATAAATTTCAAGGTCACGGGACATCTAATATAATCTATAAGTGTTATAATATTAAACTTTTTTCATTTAGTTAGTTTTAATCAATGTTGTATGATTTATTAAACAATTTTAATATTTAAATGTAGGTGTTTTCTCGGGGAGTATAAATGATAGATATAGCTCATTGAGAAAGGATAGGTAGAGGAGGAGGACCTTGACAAGAGTTGAGACATGATCACCCCAGGTGGTAGATATGAGTGGAACATATCCGTAGAGAAGGATAGGCTAAGAGGATAGATATAGGAGACAAATACCTTAGGGGCACCTTTTCAGTTGTGTGTATGCTCTGCAAAGTGGATTTACTCATGAGTGCTTTGATGTATTTGAAGACACATTTGTATGAGAACATAGATAATATGATATGGGAACTATTAGTTATGTTGATGATGGGTGTGCTATTTTATGTGTATGTTGATGATGTGCATGATATATAGTTATATTTCTTGTATTTGGATTCTCATAGGTATGGATGTTCATGAATCTTATGTATGTCTAATGGTATGTGGAAGGATATGGCTATTGAAAGCTTACCATTATCTTGACAACTAATTATGGCTATATGATTATCTTATTGTAATGAACCTAAGTTCATTCGATAGATATTAATGAAGTTGAATTAGGAAGCATGGATTGTATTTTATTATACACATTTTATGTTTAAAAATATGGCTCTAATTTTTGTGATATTGAAAGTTAAATTTCTTCAATAGTATATCCAAGGTATAGGGATATATTAGTGGTAAGAGTAGTGTAGGATAAAAAGGAGAATGTATAAAGAGGGGAAGGACTAGAAAGGTAATGACATGGTACGAAGGAGAAGAACATAAGGTTAGATTTTCATAGGATAAGGAGTGAATGGTAAAAGAACATATCTCGATAGATAGTGCTTAGTAGTACTAATGGTGTGGAAATATATAAAAGGATGGAAGAAAATACTAGTGGAGAGAAAGGGTAGGACATGGGTGGTGGATCCCATGGAAGTGGTAACTATAGTATCATAGGAGGAATCATTATAAGAGGATGAAGGGTAGATGGATGCATAGAGGGTACAACATTATTAAAATCCATTAGAGTGGTAATATTATTAATAGTATTAATTCCCTAAGGATAGCCACCTAATACATTATATAAATTACTAGCCAATGAGTGAGGATAATTAGGGTGGAGAGGTGCATCAATACATAATTATCAATTTAGGAAAATATCTTGTTTAGCAACATATGTATCTAAATCAATAAACTTGATCATTATTTTTCATCTTCTTTAATGTGGCTCTTTATATGGTTGTCATTAGCTATTATCCAAAAACGATTCAATCGTCATTTTATTTGCTAGCCATATTAGAGTTAAGATGAAAACTCCATAAAACAAGATATTAAAGGACATTAATTTAACTAGATAAAAGATCAAGGAAAACACTCTCAAACATGCAATATACCCCAATTGCTTAGACAATGCATATTTCCTAATAATGTGTGCAACTAAAAACTAATAACATGTAATGAATGGATGTAGGTGATAATAATTAAATAATCCTAATTGAACTAGGGTTGTCCCTTTTAAATATTTAATAAGTTGTAAGAGCATTGTATGAAATTGTAAGATGGGAATTACTTATGAAATGTTATATGACACATAAGAGAATAAAAAAGGGGGGTTACACTAGAATATTGATTATAATTATGAAAATCATCAAGATCATCTTAAATAATGGGTTTGAATATATCAAAAATGGAGTGTCAGTAATGAGGAGGAGGATTTGAATTTTTTGACAAGATGTAAAGCATTTGCTAAATACATCCACTAAACCAAGTCAAGGAATATGGTGTTAGAATTTGTGCCAAATTTGGTGCCATTTTTAGGTCATTATTTTGGCTCATGGTTTTGGTAAACCACTCTTGGTTTATGGTTTAAATTTTTCCTATTTATGGGTGATTGAGATGGAGAAAGCATAATGATTTTGTAGGTATCATCATGCTACTATAAATTACTCCATATTCACATGTTGATGATACTACTATAAGGGTATGCCCATGAATATTTTATTGTAAATGATATTATTATCAAATAATATAATTGGTTCATGTTTTTGGTTTTGGGATTTTTCTTCCAAGAGGATTTTCCCATGTACATAATTATGTTATAAATTTATAATTTATACATTTTTCTTGTAACTAAAATTAAATCTATTTTGCATATTTATCTCTTGATAGGTTAATATGGGAAGTGTTTCCACACCTCAAATTCCTTTTAAAATACTATCCAAGTCTTAATCAATTTGCATCCTCTATCTTATTGTGCAATACCTACCTACCACCAAAAATGTGTAGAGATGGACATTTTTAATGTTACAAATGATACAATTTGCAGTTCTATTTGAACTTCATAACTTTATATTGTTTGTTTCCATATGCTATTAAGTTCTTATATATGTTTCACTTGGTCTTTCCATTTAGGAGCAGGCTATCCATAGCTTTGATTGCTGAAATGGGAAGGCATATTTCATTTACACATAGGACATAAAAATGTATGCAAAATGGGGAAGCAAAATAGTGTATGTTGAAAACGCTTTAAAAACTTTCAAACAAATGCAATTTGAATTCAATAAATTTGAAAAAATTCGCATTTAGGGTTTCGAAATTTAACAAATAAATCTATTTTGAACTCTACAAAATTTGAATTTCACATACCTGGTGCTCGATATGCAAGTCGGGTTGATGAACTTTGGAGAGACGAAGTTGAGTTTGCATTCGTCGGAGAGAAGAAGTCGGTTTGCTCGTTGTCACAGTCTCGGGTTGCCACACGCACCAGGGAAAGCAATTGGTAAAAGGAAAGTGAAAATGGTAGTCGAAAATGAGAATGTTTTTGTTTTTTGTCATATTTAAGGGGGTTCGGTCAAACAATGGTAATGGATACCCTGCTAACCCTCTATCCTTTAAAGCTTGTTTGCTCTTTGAAATAGTCTCTTAGTGTTACAATCAACGATAATAACGTCTAGATACAATGTACATAATGCAAAATATATATTTGAAAAACCAGACAAATCTTGTTTACAGGAACGTCATCATTTACCGGACAAACATACAATTTTGTTAGTTGTGCACTTGCTGGCTTTTCAGGAACACTGGGAGAACACCTTCTAAACAAAAAGAAAAAGCCCAAATTATTTAATCAATGATAAAAACTCAATATATATGAAATTAGAAAATTAAAGTCAAGACATAAATAGGGGTTACATGGTTCACCCCGAAATCTGCAAAGTTGACATCAAAGATGATTGAATTATCCTGGGATTGAGGTGCTAGCTCCTGGGCTCCAATAATAGGCATGAAAGAATGTTGTTAAGGGCATTCCTTGAAATTCATGCTTTGTCATGAGAGGAATGGGGATGTTGCTTGATGCCCATTGTAGAATGTAGAATTCGTGAATTTGGGACAGCAAGACAACCACTGCTTGAGCAGGTAAACATTCAACCCTCCTAAAATTTATAACCTCGAGCAGCATGATCAACCGCTGCTTGAGCTGAACACATAACATGAGAGGCACTGAAAGGTCAACTCAGGGACTCATTATGCCCAAAATGAGAATTTTCGGACTCTATAGCACTCCTTGCAGCAGGATAAAGATTGAAGGTCTGTAAGGGTTGCAAATAAAGTTAGAAGTTAAAACCCTAACTGATATTTACTCAGGAATAACAATATATAGCCTAGCCAACATGAAATATCTTGCCATGATGCAAGTTATAGATCTAATCTAAATTTGCAACTCGTAAGCCACGTTACCAAATGGCTAACTGTGAATAGAAATCTGATTGATCAAATTTACTCATGAAACAGTGAAAGATCTAATCATTGTCAAGCATAGAGAATCTTATTTTTTATGAACTCACTCCTGACACATTTAGACTCCAACATGACAAATATCTAAATATTTCTTCCCAAAACACAAATCTGCAGATATTGACTGAGATGCATCCAAGGAGGTCATGGGAATGAAGAGTAGTCAACAAACTTTGTAAACCAGTTATGGACACCAAATTCCCTGCCTAGCTTGGATTGCAAGTGTTGACCCTATGTGAATTTTTCTTGCCTTTCCAAAGCATATGTATTGTTGTTCTTGGGTTTGAAGGAGAGAGGCAGAGAATTATAGAAACTGAAACAGAGAGTAGAAATAACAGTAATAAAACACAAATATGAACGAAAATGATTTATATTTCATATTTATTTCAAAACATGCAATGATTAAACCTTAAAACAAAGACATAGGGCTGTTGCTCTTTGATTACACTCAGGAAAATAGAACGCCCTGTTCGTTGGCTGCTCAAAACTATGCTTCAGCATTAATATTGACTGCTTTTTTTTGTATTTCAAAGCATACATATCAAAACTGTTCATATAACGTATATGGTTGAATAATAATAGCCAGAAAACAAAAAACTTACTTTTAATTTTGTTGTATGTGAAAATCTGGTGGAGGAGATTGTGCACATAAATTATCATTTTAGTATGTCCTGCAGTAGAGAGTTGGAAGCATAGCTGAAATAAGATTGAACTGGAGAAATGAGATCTCACACGCATGAGCAGGTTGAGTAGATATGGAGACACCAAAGAGAATGAAGGAATATAGATGGTTTCATTCACTGCTATGATTGTTGGGTATGCTCAAAATGGTCCTCTTGATGAGGCCTTTAAGACTATTCAAAGAAATGCATCAACGAAACATTGTTTCATGGCCTGAAATCATTGTTGGATGCGTACAAAATGGACATGGATTAAAAGCCACAGAATTTTTTAACCAAGTGCAGTTGGCAGAGGTAACCAAACATAATAACATTTGCGAGCATCCTCCCATCGTGTGTCGAAACGGGAGCTTTGGAGCTGGGCAAGGAGATTCATAGAAACATAGTTGAAAAGAGGTGTCTCTCAGATGTTGTAGTTGTGACTACGCTGATAGGGGAGAAGAGCCAGTAGCTACCACCCATTGAATAACCGCTACCTCCAGGTTCACTCCACCCCCCAAAAAAAATTTAACTCTTATCCACAAAAAAACTTTTTATTAACAAATAGAAAATTACAACAATACCAATAGAAAATTACAACAACACCAATAGCTGCTCATAACAGAATGAGTCACTCACCAATCAAAGTACACAACTAAACATGCCTTTGCATTTATAAAAGAACTCCACCTGCACATAAAAAGGCCCATTTACAATTTCATTTAAATCATTTACTTTTTACAATTACCCCCACTTGCAAATGTTTTTCCCTCACTACATTTTATATTTACAAGTATACATGCACAGCTACTGGTGCTTTAGATGACATAATCACAATCTCCTTTGCACAGTCTTTCACACACTCCCTGTCAGCTATATGTATTTATTTCATTTCCTGTAGGTACCTGCACAATTAAATATAGGTGTAAGGCTCCCCAATTAAACATCAAATCCAAATGTAATGCACAATTCAGTCATATCATCTTTAAAAACCTACGTAACTTGCAGCTTCAAATTCAAATGCTCTACCAAATTCAAAATTCAAACACAACCACCAAATTGAATGCATATCATCTTTAAAAACCTACGTAACTTGCACCTTCAAATTCAAATGCTCTAACAAATTCAAAATTCAAACACAACCACCAAATTGAATGCATTCAATTGTCAGATTCGAATTCCTAAATAAGAGGGGGAAAGTAGCCAGCAGCATTCACAATTACATGTTACTCCCAGCAAAGTTGAAAGCAACGACAAATATTTTCTGCACATTCCTCTGCACATTCCTCTGATATCCAAAGTCTCAGGTATGTACTTATATTTATTTTCATTTATGCAGTGTCTTCTTACTTTATACATTCTACCATTTCTTAAAAAAATTCTACTTTCCATTGCACATACAGTAGGCTAGCATACATATATTTGTCATTTTACATTACGTGTCTCTTGTTCATTCAGCAAATCGATGTATATGTGTGTTTCCTTTGCCTATCCATTGAAAATGCAGAGTATGTACTTATAGTTATTTTCATTTATGCAGTGTCTTCTTACTTTATACATTCTACCATTTGTAAAGAAATTTCTACTTTCCATTGCACATACAGTAGGCTAGCATACATATATTTGTCATTTTACATTACGTGTCTCTTGTTCATTCAGCAAATCGATGTATATGTGTGTTTCCTTTGCCTATCCATTGAAAATGCAGACTATGGTACCTATATTTATATTTGTCTGTTTTTCCTCATTTGTCATTTACTTCAGTGTTTATATCAGGGTTTATAGTTGTTATTTATTTTTTCTTATATGTCTCTTGTTTATTTTTGGTCATTTGTCAGGGGGGTCATTTATCAGGGTTTAATATGTATATGTGTGTGTGTATATATATATAAATATATATATACATAGACAAACACATATATATGTCTATTAGTCTGTTTAAATATGTTTCATTTGGTTGTCCAATACAATAGCGTAGCATTTGTTTATATTTTCCTACTTCCCATTGCACACACAGCAGACTACCATACATATATTTTTCATTTTACATTATGTGTCTCTTGTTCATTCAGCAAATCGATGTATATGTCTATCCTTTTCCTAAATCCTTTTAAAATGCAAACAATGGTACTGGTTAATCATTTTCTTCTGCATCTTTCACGACCCATGAAGGATTTATTCGATGATTGAAAAATTATTACTGCTTGTTTATGAAATAAATCATTCTTACACTCCTTTTTCCCACATTGTGCTTATGTATGTATGTGCTGCATGCAGCTCTCACACACACACACACACACACACACACACACACACACACACACACACACACACACACACACATATATATATATATATATATATATATATATATATATATATATATATATATATATATATATATATATATATATATATATATATATATATATATATATGTGTGTATATGTATGTATGTATGTATGTATGTATGCATGCAGATACATACATACATTGCACATACAGTAGGCTACCATACATATATTTGTCATTTTACATTATGTGTCTCTTGTTCATTCAACAAATCGATGTATATGTCTATCCTTTGCCTATCCTTTTAAAATGCAAACAATGGTACTGGTTAATCATTTTCTTCTGCATCTTTCACGACCCATGAAGGATTTATTCGATGATTGAAAAATTATTACTACTTGTTTATGAAATAAATCATTCCTCTTACACTCCTTTTCCCACATTGCATTTATGTGTGTATATATGTATGTATGCAGCCTCATACATACATATGTACATATGTACATATGTATGTATGTATCTGCATACATACATACATACATACCCTAAAAAAAAGTGAATTTGGTTTTCTTTTGTGCTTAAATTATTAAATACGACCTGGTAAAGTCGATTGTCTCATGATTTTGTCTCCAGAAATGATCAGGAATTTCGTGGGTTTGAACACATGTCTATAAAAAACCCAGGTCACTTTGGGCATAAATCGACAAACCCATTAAAAATAAATATGTTTTTGTCAAAACCCTTGCATGGTTTTTTCCAAATTCGTGTGCTTAATGAATTAATCTCATGAAACCCTTGCCTAGAATATTCTGCATCTATCTCAAAACGCACTTCTGTATTCCTACCAGTGAGGAATTATTATTATGAAACCCTTACTTAATTTCTTCTGCTCTTTTTTCAAAACCCAAGTCTATACAATGTGCTTTGAACATAGCTATATATACATACATATATCTATGTATATATAGATATATATATATATGTATATGTACAGATATATGCATACATTTAACTAAAGAGTGGGATACCCAACCAAAAAAACATTAGTCATATGTGTCAATCGGACCCCAAATAAAGATTATTTGGGGTGTAATGTGTTTGGTCTCTGGTGCTTTAGTAAGGAGATTAATATGTAGGAGTGATTTGTAATGGGTGCGAAATTGATTGTAGAAGGTGCTAACGTGAATTAGACCCATTCACTTTCGAGCGGATTTGAATGATAAAATAGATCTGTTTTATATTTTGCAAAGTTTATACCTGTGTTTTGTATTTATATCTATGTTTTGCAATGTTTATACACTATTTTTCTGACACTTGATCACTTACAATGTACAAGATCATTGACAATCATGGCACCAAGGCACAAGAGGAAAAGATCGGGTCTGAGGCGCTTGAATAGAGTACCTCGTGTAGTGACATTCAATGTTCCAGATGTTGACGAAGAGCCAGCAGTGAACATGGACGAGGAAGTTATTTCTGAAAATGCAGAACAGACCAATGAAAATGATGGTTTTCAACCTGCTGTTCATAATACTGACGTAGAAATGGAACCGCCATCTGCTGACCAAGTGACAACCCCAGATCATAGCATCAAAAGTTGGTCTATGGATGACATGGAAAAAGCCATTGCAGATGTTGAAGACCATCACATGACAATCAGAGGTTCAGCGATCAAATGGGGAATCTCGCCTAGCAGTTTGCGGTCATGGCTCAATGGTGTGACATCCACAAAAAAGAGGGGGCCACCAACAATCCTGACTGACGAAGAAGAAGCTGAAATTGTGCAATGGTGTAAAGATATGGCTAATATTGGCCATGGCCTTCAAGTGTCACAACTTAAGTCAACGGTGGCCCACATGGTTGGAGTGAGGCCTAACCCATTCACAAATGGGATACCAGGGAGGTCATGGTGGGTTGGATTTCGTCAAAGGCATCCTGATCTGACAATTCGAACACCCGAAGGAGTGGACACAGATCGAGCTATAATGTTGTGGCCCGAAATAGTTTCTTCATTCTATGATAACTTGGAGGAGTTGTACAGCAAACTTAATTATGGGCCCAACAACATATGGAACTGTGATGAAACAGGTGTGCAAGCTGGCAGAAATTGTGCAATGAGAGTTATTGCAAAAATAGGGACAAAATGTGTTCCACAATTAATTGTTAAAAGCAGAGAATGGATCACTGTTCTAGCTTGTGTTAGTGTAACAGGTCAAGCTATACCTGGTTACTATTTGTTCAAGTCCAAAAGGAACATTAAAAACTATATTGTTAATTGTGAGCCAAGGGCATGCATGGCAATCCAAGAGCATGCTTGGATGACCAAAGAATTATTTGTGGCATGGTTAAAACACTTCGCAAAAAATGTCCCAGGAGGTGTGTCACCAACCAACAGAAAGCTTCTAATCTTTGACGGTCATGGCAGCCATGTGGCATTCAAAATGGTTGAAGTAGCAAAGGCTATGGGAATAGATTTGCTCACACTTCCAGCACATTGCAGTCACAAATTGCAGCCCCTTGATGTTAGTGTGTTCTCACCATTTAAGAACTACTTCAAACAGCAAAGGACTATATGGATCTCTACAAATCGTCAACTTGACATTGGAAGGGAAGAGTTGGCAACACTTGCCAGCAAAGCTTTTGCACAAGCTTTGACTCATAATAACATTGCAAGTGGTTTTAGAAAAATAGGAATTTGGCCATTAGATCGACATGCACTTGACTTGGATATGGGGCCAAGCCAAGCTTTTGTGGTTGAAGAGGAAGGAACGACATTAGGAGCAGAAACTGAGGGTGATACAGCTGATGAAGAGGCACAGTTCATGGCAGCTGAGACTTGTTTGAGGATAGCAGGTTGGAATGAGGAACAGATTGGATAGTTTGTGGATACCTTTTCTGCAAACATTCCCCCAAATCTAGAAAACATTGAGGCAACAGAAATTCAACAAGAACCAGCAGTTCGATCATCTAATCAGGTAGCTGAAAATGAAGAGAGTCTGAATCTGCCATTTGAATTTGAAGATGCAGCTTTGAACCTAGGGGTGCATCTCAATTTCACTCAAGTGGATGAAGGGTTGTCCATGCCATCACCACCGAATGTTGATCCTGAAGATGTCATCCATTACTTCACAACTGGGAGAAATTGGGAGGCTGAAAATGATGAAGAGGATGGAGTCGATGGTAATGATGCAAATGATGAAGAGGCTGACTATGTGCCATGCGTACAAGTCAATGATTAGCAACCAGCAGGCAGTAGAAGCACTTTTTTGCAACTCCCAATGCAACGAGTGCGCCAATCATCTAATAGAGGTCGCAATGGGGTCCTTCGCCTTAGTAGGCAGTCTCAAATTTTGACATCGAATGATTTCTTCAATTTACTGAATGAACAAGAGGCACAGAAGCAAAGAAACCAAGAATTGCAGCAAAGGAAAAGGGAGCATATGGCTAAAAGGAAGGCAGAAAGAGAAGCAATCCTCGCACAGAGGGAGGCAAATAGATTGGAGCGTGCTACAAAAAAACAAAAAATTATAGAGGAGAAACTGAGGCACCGACATGAAAAGGAGCTTCAAAGGGAGCAAGCAAAGATTGCTAGACAGTTGAAGGAAAACCAAAAGCAGGCAGAAAGAGCAGAAAGAAACAGAAGTAAGAGTACTCCTACAACTCCTCTTCCAAGTCAACATCCAATTTTAAGGGACATGATTAACATTTTGTCTCCAGCCTTTGCAGCTCTTAGTAGCCTACAAAATGGGTCTTCTGAAGGCTGCTCTCCACAGTTACAGCTAACTCCAGAGGAAAATCATGCATTGCTTGCTTGTATAGCAAGTGTCATACAGAACAATCCGCAGTCCTCAACATCTTCTCCAGTTAACGCAGAGTCAATTGACCCCCAAGGACACACCACTTCATAATCAGATCTGTGAATGTCTGATTACGATTTTTTGATGCCAATTTTTTGACCTCGAAGTGTGCTAGAGTGTTTTTTGTAAAACTGAATGCTAGTCTATTGTATTGGATAGTCAAAGGATACTAGTTTGTTGTATTGGATAGCATTTCGATACTAGTGTCTAATTTTGTAGAACTAAATGGTAGTGTGTTCTCAACTTATCTAATTCGATGTGTTCCAATGTGTTTTTTGTATATATGAAGACTCCTTGTCTTCTTTCCAAGTTAATGATCTATGCTTTTGTGATTCGAAATCAGTTTTGTGTTTGTTGTATTCATCTATCATTGATGTGATTTAAAAATATGACTCACTAGTCTATTGAAGATCTATGTTTTGTAAATAATGCATTTGGTAAAGGTTGAAAACATTATAATTCAAACTTTGTATTTTTCCTAACATCAGACTTTTTGAAAATTCAAACTTAATAATTCAATAAGTTTCTATGTATTTTCTCACATCTATTTATTTTGAAAATTCTAACTTCACATATGTGTTTGTTTGTTGCATAGATATATATATATATAATATAACTATACATCTATATGTAAGTTTACAATGAATAAGTAAATCCCACCATAAATCAAATCCCATTGTTTAGGTTCATGAATGAACATCATCAGAAAAAAGAACATCATAAATGAACACAATGTCTAGTAGGTCACAGCCAAGGTAAGCTCTTGAAAGACTTGACTTGAAATGTCATCATGCAAATTGACTTGCTCTTTACAACCTCCCTAGTTGTGTATACATGCATACATATATATAAATATATATATATATATATATATATATATATATATGTATGTACGTATATACATACATACATACATACATACATATATATGTATACACAACTAAGTATATGCATACATATAACTATACATCTATATGCAACATATCCATAAATTAATCTATTTGAAATTATAATTTTTTGAACACATACACTTGGAAATTCATCTAATTGTAAATTGTAAATGTAAGTTTACAATGAATAATAAAAATGAACATTATAAATGAACATTATAAATGAACACAATGTCTATCGGGTCACATCCAAAGTAAAGTCTTGAAAGACTTTACCTGAAATGTAATCTTACAATTTGACATGCTCTTCACAACCTCCTAGCCATTTGACATGCCTGCCACAACAAACAAATATAATACAACAAACAAACATGGACAATAGTTATTGAAATAAATAAAAAGATATACTAGTTAGTAAAAAATATAGAACAATAATTGAAACTTAAAACAATTTGAACAAAAAATCCTTAATTATTTGGTTTGTTGATAAACACAATTACCAAACTGCCCACCATGAACATCGTTACACCACCTCTCCTTGTTCTCCCATGCCTGCAAGAAAAGATTTACAACCATGGGTAGTCAGAACCGAGGCTAGTAACATACAAACATCATATGACCTTTGAAATAATGCATGTACAACAACACATAATTAATCAAGTTCAATTGCAAATATAGTAGTAGAGGAGAAAAATTGTGAATACCACTGGCTTCTATCCCTCTTATTTAGAAATTTGAATCTGACAATTGAATGCATTCAATTTGATTGTTGTGTTTCAAATATGAATTTGTTATAGCATTTGAATTTGTAGCTGCCAGTTACGTAGGTTTTTAGAGATGATATGACTGAATTCTGCACTATATTTGGATTGGATGTTCATTTGGGAAGCCTTATATATCTATGATTTTTTGCAGGTTTGCATGCATGCATAGAGTCATACAAACATATATCAGTAATATACATTGCAAAGCAGAAAAAACACCTAAATGTGTCACTTTTAACATCTAATTAAAACTCTTTTATCATTCAAATCCGCTCACAAGTGAATGGGTCTAATTCACGTTAGCACCTTCTACAATCAATTTCGCACCCATTACAAATCACTCCTACATATTAATCTCCTTACTAAAGCACCGGACACCAAAAACATTATACCCCAATTAATCTTCATTTGGGGTCCGATTGATGCATATGACTAATGTTTTTTTGTGGGTGTCCCATCCTATTCATTCGCTTTACCGCGCGCTGTCTTTGTAGTTGCACATACATGCATACATACATACATACACACACACACACACACACACACACACATATATATATATGTATCTATATATGTATGTATGTGCATACATACATACATACATACATACATACATACATATATGGACATACATACATGTATATATGCACATACATACATACACACATACATATATGTATGTATGTAGCGGTGTGTATGTATGTATGCACATGCACAACATGTTATATATATATAGAGTATATGTACATACATATACATGTATATACATATGTATATATGTATGTACATGCATACATACATACATACATTATTGACATGTGCTGCATGGCGTATGCATGGCAGGTAAGCATGCATGAAAATCAGAATGCACACATACATTATTACATATGTATGTACATGTACATACATACATATATATATAAGTCAGATATGTATACAGCATACACACATAGATATATTACATACAACACATGGCGAAAAGGAGTGTAAGAGGAATGATTTATTTAATAAACAAGCAGTAATAATTTTGACATCATCGAATAAACCCTTAATGGGTCATGAAAATGTAGAAGAAAATGAATAACCAGTACCATTGTTTGCATTTTGAAAGGATAGGCAAAGGATACACACATGTACATCGATTTGTTGAATGAACAAGAGACACAGAATGTAAAATGACAAATATATGTATGCTAGCCTACTGTATGTGCAATGGAAAGTAGAAATTTCTTTACAAATGGTAGAATGTATAAAGTAAGAAGACACTGCATAAATGAAAATAACTATAAGTACCTACCTGATACTTGGGATATTAGAGGAATGTGCAGAGGATGCTTGTCGTTGCTTTCGATACATACATAAATATATATGGCTGTATAGAGCAAGATACACAAGCATACATACAGTTACATTTTTACAGAAAGATGCGTAAGAAATGATTAACTAGTACCATTGTTTGCATATTCAAAGGAGAGATGTTAGATGTTAATTGAGGCCTGGCCAGAGTGTGCAATGGAAATGTAGGCGGCGGTATGTATGTCCAGAGTATGTGTCTGGGAGGTGTACATGCATGTATGTACATATGGGCGTCTCTAAGGTATATATGTATGTCTGTATGTGTACATAAGGTAGTGGTATATGGCAAAAGAGCAAAAGAGCACATGTATGTACATATGTACGTTCAGACCAGAGTGTAAGATACGCAATGGTCAGATAGGTATATATATATGCGTATAAACAGATGTACATATATGGGCGTGCGTATACATGGCAACGCAGCATATCTATATCAGATAGATACATACATGCATATATGTATGGGCGTGTTTTGCATGTTCCAGAGGTGTACATGAGCATGCACCATACAGATGGTATGGGCGCATACATACACGCAGGCTATATGTGGTGGTATAAGTATTACGCAAGGCCTGTTATGGCGTGTATGGGTTTTTCAGAAAATAAATGCACCACAGTTTCAGTACACTTGTCACCGCAGGTCACGTGGGTGCGTCATAGATGCAACATCTTTGTAAGTGCGCTCTAAGAGATCACCCAAGCAAAACTAATTTGGAAACAAGCAAGGGTTTTCACGAATTCATTTTTGAGATAGATGCAGAATATTCCAAACAAGGGTTTCATGAGATTAATTCATTAAGCACACGAATTTGGAAAAAACCATGCAAGGGTTTTGACAAAAACATATTTATTTTTAATGGGTTTGTCAATTTATGCCCAAAGTGACATGGGGTTTTTATAGACATGTGTTCAAACCCACAAAATTCCTGATCATTTCTCGAGACAAAATCATGAGACAATCAACCTACTCAGTCAGATGGACACCATACAATAAACCCGCGATTGGAAAGGGTTTCAAACCTGTCAATTCAGTTACCGCACAAATCATGACATAAATGGGATTCTACCACGCCAGAGCGCCACAAAATCACTTATGACAGAAACTATTTTACCCCAAAAACCTATGTATAACGCCAGATCAAGACATTAGTAAACAAAGACATGAAGTGATGCACAAGATGGCGATTTACTCAGACAAGGCATAATTTATCAAACGTCGAACAAACCCTTCACGGGTCTTAACACTCGAATAAACCCTTCACGGGTCATGAAAGATGTAGAAGAAAATGATTAACCAGTACCGTTGTTTGCATATTCTAAAGGTAGACGATGTTAGATGTTACCTGGAGCCGTGCGCACGTGGAGGAGCTATGGGGAGCCGTCACCATCCACAACCTTCTCCATCGTCGGGAACCTTCCAGACAATGTGCGGTAAAGCGAATGGTTATGATGGGATACCCACAAAAAAACATTAGTCATATGCATCAATCGGACCCCAAATAAAGATTAATTGGGGTGTAATGTGTTTGGTGTCCGGTGCTTTAGTAAGGAGATTAATATGTAGGAGTGATTTGTAATGGGTGCGAAATTGATTGTAGAAGGTGCTAACGTGAATTAGACCCATTCACTTTTGAGCGGATTTGAATGATAAAAGAGTTTTAATTAGATATTAAAAGTGACATATTTAGGTGTTTTTTTAATTTTTTATTGGTGGTTATAATATGTAGGGGGTATTGGGACGTTAGGTGATGATAACCGGGCGACACCTCTAAAAGGGGTCTTTTTGACATACGCGCGCATATCAGATGCTACCGCACTCTACCGAATTGCCCAAAAGCCAAAACCTTCGTTATAAGATCTTAACTCATGTGCGAAAAAAACCCATAATTTTTTTTTCTGATTCGACATACGGTTTGTATTCTACGGTTGCGCGAAGTTAGCCCTGGTGGCTACTGGCTCTTCTCCGCTAGACGTGTATTTGAAATGTGGAAGCATGTAGAAGGCGCGTCTATTTATGCAAATTGGAGGCAGTGATGGAGGGCAGCTGAAGGGAATAGATGACAGTTGGTCTGGTAGAGATTAGACGCTGCATTCAAATCTTGTTCGATTTTCCTGAGCCGCCTCCTCTGGTGGAGTGAGAGAAGCAATTTGGTAGATGCGTCCATAATGAGATAAGATGCAGAATTAAATTTGTAGATTCTTGTTCAAATTTGAGTATGCTCGTGGCTTTCTTTTCACGCTGACACAGCAAGTTGTAAATTATCTGGCATCTTGACAATTTCTGATGGACGTCAAATGGCATGGCGAGAACGTCGAATGGTATGCAGGTGCATGAGACAGGTATCCCGATAGCTTGTGGACTGGCAATAAAAGCCTATCGGCTAATGATGTAATTGGAGAAAACTATAATGTAAAAAATAAATAAAATCTTCGGAATAAATGAAATGATTCATCCACTCCAAGATACCACTGGAAAATTTTAAAAAATTAATGCCACTATGTAACAAGGATAAGGTACATTTTTTCAATTGGAACAGGTGCACTTATGGTTTCGCTGAAAGAGAATATGAATGCATGCTAAATTGCTTAGTTGTAGTGGGAGTACAAATTTTCTTATCAATTAAAATAACTTTGAAGGTTGAGTAATATTTTGTCATTTGATAATATTATTAAATTTGATTATGTAAATTTTTTTTTAGGATGAATCATTCTTCATAATGATTTTCATAAGGAGATAGCTGAAGAAGTCATGAAGTATGATTCAAAATGTAAATGATTAAAAATTGACATAGTAAAATTTAAAAATATTGTGAAGCTAACATTAAAAATTGAAAAATTCATGATTTTAATATTTTATAGTCTACAACATTTTTAAAACTGAAATTTTCAAGTTTAAAAGTTTAGAAAGAAAACTTTAAATTAATTAAGAGTACATTCAAATATACTTTATTTAAATAAGATTTACTTAATCAAAGTGAAAAAAATTAAATATAAAAATAAAAATAATTTTATAAACTTTTCATTTAATTTGAATATATTTATATTATTTCACTTAATACAAAAATATTCTTCTTAGTTTTTTAATAGTACTTGAAAGTAAAAAATTTATTAATTCACAAAATTCACTCATCAACAAACACTCCTCAATCAATTATCGACAATTACCGACAAGCAATTCCAAGCTACCTAAAAACGATGGTAAAAACAAAAATTACAAATCATGAAATTTGTGTCTATTGCGGGCAGCCTAATAATGTAAGCAACACAAACCGGTAGGCCACATTAGGATGTCAATATTTTTGACTAAAGGGTCAAATAGAAAGATGGCTAATGAAATCTCATAGATCCATTATACAAATTGAAAACTCGTCTTATTCAGCCAAAATCACAGTTTTTATGGATTATCTAAACTTTGGGATTTTAGACCCTAGGTGGGCATGGATAAAGACTCTTAAAAGAAGTCATTACATTTGAGAGGAAATAAAAAATTGTGAGCTTCATCTATTTGTATATGATAATAAGTTTTTACAATTCATATTGTTGTTCTGTTTGTTTCTGGATTCGATTGTGTTGAAGCTTTTTTCATCAATATTTCGGTTCATACTCTATGAATCATCATCTATCCCCATTTATTGATATCTTTGTATTTCATTTTTTCAATAATATGTATTAGTCTCCTAGTAGACTATTACTACATCCTTTGTAGACTATTACTACATCCTTTCTAAGTATCAGACGTGATATTATTAGGTTTTCCAAGTCTTTGGAGTGCAAAATTGTGATATACTTAGATCATCCTTTATCCATCTTGTGTTTGTCCAGCACCTTCTCTCAAGGGAGAGATAAGAATAAGTTAAGCAAGGGTAAATATCCTTAGCCCTAATAGTTTCATATAAAATTGTTGTGTTTTGTGTATTAGATAGCATAATTCCATTCATTTTAGTACTATTTAATGGAGTTTTAGTTTCTACAACTCTTTCATTATTATTTGGTGACGTCTTTTTTATAAGCATCTCTTGCTTACAATATTAAATGGTTTTGTGGATCAATAGTCTTAATTCATATTGGACATAGAATGGGCTTCTAAATTTTTTCTATTTAGAAAATTGAAATATTATTGAGATTTATTTTAAATCCAACACATTTTTAGTGAACTTGAAGTAAATCTTACCTCACTTTTGGTTAGGTTATTTTTCACACTCTTTCTCATTTTCAACTATTAATTTAAATATCTTCCTTTGATTCAACTCTCAAGAATTTTAATCTTTCCATATTTCTCTTCCTCTAAAATTATTAAAGGATATTCTCCTATTCTCATAATTGCGCTTATAAAAGGTCTTATGAGGTACAATTAAAATTTTCACTTTATTTTAATATTTAAATTATCGCTTTTAAAATGTTTCAATTGAACAAAGTTAAAATATTATTATATTTCCCTAAGTTTATTTCCCTTAGCCCTGGAAAATAAAGGAATGGGCTTTCGAGTTCCCCTTAAATAATGCTTTGTAATCAATAGATTAATAAAGAGTTGAAGTGTTGTAGCACAAAATAGTGTACGGTAAGGGGTTAGTGAAGGAAGGTAGATTGCAGACAAAGAGGAGATCACTGTTCTTGTCAGAAGAGTCACCATCGCAAGTTGCAAAAATAGCTCCAACCCTAAGCCATGAGTGTTTGAGAGTCACCAATCACTGAATAAAGAGATTATCGATGCATGCAAGGATTAAATCGCCACAGTTCAAGTCACACCGCCTTTGAAGATTGAATGTGGTGTAGAATTAGCATACGACAAATTCACCACGAGTCATTCATCATGGGAAAATTATGACAATTCACGGCATGAAAAATTAATTGCATGAATTTTTGGTGGTTAATTTTCCCTAGCGATGAATTACTGATGATGATAAATTTTCCTGGGGTGAATTATTGACGGTGAATTTTCCGTTGATAAATTGTTGAGGGTGAATTTTTTTAGAGCCTAGAACTCTGAAGGAAGAATCCGCATGGCAAGATCGCTAATTTTTCTGTTACTGCATGGTCATTGAGGTCGCTCCATCATTCGATTGAAGAGCCATGAGTTTGCAAGCATCAGTTTTTATTAATGCCACACTCGAACAATGTTGTAGAGAAGGCTATCTGTAAAGTCTGCCAGGTGTGTATCGCTTTTAAAAGGACAAGATTCGCACCAAATAAGTCGCTGCCAAGTGAAAAGGCTGTTTGTTGAGATTTCTTGGGAGCGCTGCCAAACGAAAAGTCTAAAATTATAGAACCATCAGCCTATTTGTAGCTGCCAGCATAAAAGGTAACATCTTAATCTATTAAAGATCGCAGCTCGCCACCAAAGTGAGAAAAAGGTCAATGTCTTGATGTTAACTAGCTGAATGTGGAGCTCTAGAATCACTGGTTAGAGGTAAGTCAAGGTTGGATTTATTTTTTACGCAGAAAAAGCCAAGAATATGTCAATAAAGAATTTTGTTAAAGCAAAGTAAAGTTGTCAGTGGGCCATCGAAAAATTAAGATTGATGGCAGCAGTTAATTAAGGGATATAGGCGTAGTTAATAGAATGTCTTGAAGTAGAGGGATTGCAATCCAAATACATAATTCATGCCGTTTAAATTGTAGATTATAATTGCTGCCAAGGAAATCATAGCCAGAGTAAAGTCGTTGAAGATAAAGTCAGAAAGACGACCTTTTGAGGTGGTTGTAGCAAATGAGTCGATAAGAGATAGTAGAGAAAACTCAGTGAAATCTGCACTTGTAGTTGTTGATGGATCTAATCAGTAAAAGGAAATCGTAGAAGAGTGAAGGCACACGAAGCTGCCAAATGAAAGTAAATCATTATAGTGGAATCATAGACAAATGTAAAAGTAAGGTGAGTTTAAATCATTTGTTTCAATGGAAAAGATAGGTAAAAGAGTAAAGAAAGAAAAAAATATTTTGGAAAAACAATTGATGGAAATTAAGATATCTAACTCAAGATTCATAGTAAGTTTAAAGAGGTTGTAAAAACAAAAATCTGAGTATTTGTGCAAAATTGATAATCTTGAAAAAAATAAGGAGAATGTTAAAGAAAAAAATGAAGAATTGGAAGAAAGATTGAAATTGTTTGATGAGTTGGGCGGTTGCCCTAGCTCGGTTGGCTAAGTAATTCCGTTGAGGCTCTGCTGGTCACGAGTTCTAGTCTCCCCCATCTCGTGGTACCGGAGGGCGTGTTGCGCCAGCGCTGCCGGTCACGTTAAAAAGTTTACCAGGCGCATTGCAGTTTATAGGGGGTCGTGCTACCCGATTCCTGCAGTCTAAAAAAAAATTGTTTGATGAGTTAATGATATCAAGTTTCCACAATCCATATTGTTTAGTGAATTTATTGTTTCTTGATTCGAGTTGTGTGATGATGTCAAGAAGAATGCAGATTTAGAAGAAAAAATAAAGTTGTTGAAAAAGGAAAATAAATGTCTAAGAAAGCCATTGGTTTTTGATGTTTCATGTGACACAAAAGATTTGTGTTGTTCTATTGATAAATCAGTTGGTTTGTGCGATATAGGTGAAGTTGTTTTTGATGAAGAATGTAAAGATGAAGATGATGATGTGTTTGAATTTGTAAATCTTGTTAATTGTAATAAAAACAATGTTGGTTTCAAAATCATGAAAATAATGGGAAATAAAGATCAAGGATTAGGAAAGTATGGGCAAGGAATCAGAGAGCCCATTGAGCCAATTATGAGACCAAGATATGAAATCCTTGGATATGTCACAAGTAAAGGAAATGATGTTGCAGGTGTTATAGGTTCAAGCAATTTTGTTCAAGGAATGTAGTGTGTATTGTTCTCATTGTAACATGATAAGACATACAAAGGATATGTGTTGGGATATTCATTCTTGTACCATATGTGGTTTGAGAGATCATTTAGAAAAGATGGGTTGGCAAAGAGAGTGGAAGAATGAATCTATTGCATGATGCATGCAAATGAATTGTGGATGGAGTTAAGGATCGAATTCAAAACAAATTATAAGTATGTTGAAAAGGTTGTTCAAGTATAAATGTTCATATGTGAAAAATAATAGCAATCAAGAGAGGTTTGTAATATCATTGTCTTGTAAGACAAAAAAAAATGGAGAACTACAAATAGTGAGTTTGCAGTCCAAGAGTACTTCTAAATTGAAGTTTTGAAGATTTCAAAATCAATGATTTGAAAGACTGTCATAGTAGTTGGAGGAGTAAGAAGATAGTTGTTTTCAAAAGAAATACATCATTGTTGAGAAAAGATTTGAAGATCTTAGAGATCTGGTTTCAAAGTATCATGCAAGAAAAGGATTTGGTGAGTCTGAAGATTTGGTTGCAATCATTATCTAGAGAGAAAAATAAATAAAATTCAAAGACAAAATTTGGGAATGGTAAATGTTGAAGCATATATGGAATAAATTAAGAGAGAGTGTTAGAGTATTGTAATTTCTCCTACAAAATTAAAGAGTTTTTTAGAGGGAAAGAAGATAAGGATAAAAAGATAAAAAAACATTAAATATTTGTTAGTGAATTTTCTAAAGTGACAAGTCAGCCTAAGTTCTAGAATGATCTTTGTAATCTCAAAGACCTCTATATAATGAAGCATCATGTAATGGTTTATTTATAAAGGTGTAGCATCAAAGTGTTGAGATGATCAAGTGGTCATATAATCAAGAGACTGAGAGTGAGTTGAATGTTGTAGCATTCTAAGTATATGTAATGGTTGTAATCAATGGATTAATGAAGAGTTTAAGTGTTGTAGCACAAAAGAGAGTTTGATAAGATATTGTGTTTCATATGTTTATATTATGTTGTGTTATCTCCATCCATCACCATCAATATAGTGCAACATATTTATTTTATTTTTAAATAAGAAATATAGTTTTTCTATTTTTCCATTGTCTCAAATAAAGGTGTTATTATATAAAAAGTTAAAAGCAAGTTACTAATAAAATTGTATGTTTGTATTAATTCATTTGACCCTCTGAATCGTGATGTAAAATGACAAATTTTAGTATGTAATAATGATGCATATGGCTTGGAGTACCACATAGAATTTTTAAGAGAGACACATACATGAAGAAAGTCATCTCAAGTGTACTTACTATATTTATCTATTTTGGTACACACTATTTTACATAAAATAGTAAATCTCCACATATGGTACGAGTAGAAAAAATTATTATGCTTTGGCCTAGTGATATTTATATACATTCATTTGGATATTAATTTATCATCTTTTAATTACCAAACATTCATTGAACAACCATTCTCATACAAGTGTATTAAAAAGAATAACATTTATTTTTTATATTATCATTTAGAGTATTTGCATGATTTCTTGTTGTCTATTGATATTTTGTATGGCCCTAGAGTTAATCTCTAGGAATTGATCTAGGAGAACTTGCCCCTAGCAATCTAAGAACCTCCTTAAGATACTTTAAAATATCGTCATTCTTTGATGACTAGCATGAAGCAAAGATTCTAGTGAATTAAGGGTCAAAAATGTGGCCAACATGATCAAATTTGAGATCACATAATAGATCTGTGCACATAAAAATGATTTAACGTTGTTGACTCAAGTTGAAAACAAAAACAAGAGCACCTCAAAATAGAAAATTCCAAAGATTGATCACACCTAGACTACCTACTTTCTGTTCCAAGACAATTGAGATTTGTGTGTCATTCAATTATTACTCCCATACCTATGAAATAATTAAATCTTGATTCATTTATGTAAAGTTATCGGCTATCTTATTAGATTTAGATCAATTGAATTTGATATAATATGATAAATATGTGTTTCAAATAAAGCATAATGTAAAATCAGTATCATGATATAATTAATGCAAAGCGAGTCGCTGGGGAAAATCTGATATTTTCCTCCAAACCTTTCACTATCCAAATCGTAAGCAACCGATATTTTCAGATAGGCGCTCAAATAGAGAAAACTCCGTCACTTCCTCATCAATAAAGTTACAGAAATAACTAAAGCAGAACAAATTTCATTGTCATCAATCGCTTCAAAAGCCAGTGTTCAAGATATAAAGACAGATGATGTTTAAAAGAATATGTTTGCCGTTGCTGTGCATCCACGACGTTCATGAAAGAGTAATTAACCAAACAAGCATACGTAATTAACCAAACAAGCTTCAACTTTATAATTGTTTTTTCGCAGAGAAACTTGATCAACTTAATCAAAGAAATGCTGGTAGAAACGCTAAGATAATTCTATTTATGTCAATGGTGGATAGCACCTGCTTTCTCTTGGAGAACACTAGCCTCTTCATTGATGATGTGTCAATATAGGAAAGGACAATTACTCCATACAATCTGATTCAGAAGTTGATCTAAACAACTTTATACTGCCAAATCCAAGAGACCCAACCACTACAACTCTGAGATAATGTGCCATGCAGCCGAAGACAGTACTTCTACATGAAATATTTCTACTAGATAAGACTTTAATGCGAGGGAAACATAATATATTAGAGATAGTTTTCTTAGCCAAGAGAGATCACCTATATTACATACATAAACTAAACTTATTGAGCATCCATGAATCAATTTATGCAGTCACCACAGTTATGACTAAGGATGCTCTGTCTAGAATTAAAAAGATACGATACAAGAGATTGAAGAAGAACAGACCAATATGCAAGATCTATCTGAGGGTACTAAATTCTTGGAACTCTGCACGTATCAGATCTTTTGGAAGTCTGGAATTTCAACTGGATAGTTGTCAATGCAATCCAGCCATGGGTTTCTTGTGGGATTTTTGATGGTCCTGAGGGCCTTCCAAACAGCACTGTTGCACTTGAATCCAGATCCAAAAGCTATCTGCCATAGCCTGTCACCTCTCTTCACTTTTTTCTTGGCTTCCATGTATGCAAGCTCATACCAGAGTGTGCTGCTAGATGTATTGCCAAACCTGTGAAGAGTCATCCTTGATGGCTCCATGTGTTGCTCTGATAATGATAAATTCTTCTGTAGTTCATCAAGCACTGCTCTGCCTCCCGCATGGATGCAGAAGTGTTCAAATGCTAAACTGAAGTCCGGAATATAGGGCTTCACATCCATCTTCAGTACTTTTCTAGAGAAGAGTGTGAGAAAGAAGAGGATTTGCTCTGACAGAGGAAGTACTAAAGGACCCAGAGTTGTTATATTGGCTTTGAGTGCATGACCTGCAACTGCCATGAGTTCCTTGGATATTGTCAAGCCCTTGGTTCTATTGGAGTCCTCTTCTTGGAAAACGCACTGGTAGCTCCTATCATCTTGTCCATTATGAGTCCTGACAATATGTGAAAGCTGATATTTTGATCTCCTCTTGTCTTTTCTCTTGTTGGATAAGAGAATAGCTGCACCTCCCATGCGAAACAAACAATTGGGTAAAAGCATTGATCTGTTTGTACCATGATACCAGTTCAATGTAATGTTCTCAGTGCTCACAACTACTGCATATGAATTCCCATGAACCTGCAGCATGTCTTGTGCAAGATCCAGGGCTATGATCCCTGCACTACACCCCATTCCTCCCAAGTTGAAGCTCAGGATGTTGCCTCTCATCTTGTAATGGTTGATAATCATTGCAGACAGAGATGGAGTTGGATTGAACAAGCTGCAGTTCACCACAAGAATCCCAATGTCCTTGGGCCTCACTTTACATTTCTCAAACAACTCATCCAAGGCACCAAACATCACCATCTGTGCTTCTGCACGAGCTTCTTTCATGGTCAGCCTAGGTGGAGAAGCCAAAATGGCTTCTGGAAAGTATGTGTGCTCTCCTAGGCCAGACCTCTCTAGAATCTTCCTCTGAAACTCCAGGCTTTTATCATCAAACAGGCCTGAATTCCTAGAATGGGACATGAAATAGTCCCTGGTTACTTTGAACTCATCAGATGGCTTATAGCATGCAAAGTCCACCAAATATATGGGTTTTGAACTACAGATATAGTACACAAAAGAAATAAATCCAAGCAGCCCAGACACACAAAGGAGGCTTACAAAATCAAAGCTAGGCTGATACCAAAACCTCCATAAATCATCCCTTCTCAGGGTCCCCACTTCTGCACTGAATATCACCAGCAGAGAAGGAACCACTAATAAATAGAGAGCATTGCTGATCAGATAATGGTAGCCCAACTTAACATGCCTGAGATTGACTGAGAGCAAGAAATCAGGCAGTTTCCTACTAACTCTCACTGAAAATGTCTGGAATCCCGCATTGGGACCAGAGCTCTCAACCCCTCTCGGCACAATCTCTGTTGACAAAAGTGCCTGCTCCCTCACCATACTGGAAGGATATCACTTGATCCTATCACAACAGGTATAGCCTATCAAATTATACTCTAGAAATCTTATATATTAAACACTACCTTCTACAAATGGTTTTCTTACATATGAAACTTATCACCCAAGCAAAGATAGCATTCAGAACTATTCAATATACTTGAAAAGATGACCAAACTCTGATATTTTATTTATTGCTCACAGAACTTCTTCACCTACAACCTCTATCTACCATGGCTTACAGGGCTGCTACGAAGATTTCCGAAGAAAACAAAGATCAGAGAGTGATGGAAAAACACATTCATTCCGATCTGTTCAACAATCCACCCATAACCTGTATATATATAATATCATTCATCCTCCAATGGTACCCCAATTAATAATTCTAACGAGAGAAAACGACTCATACGAGTCAGCTGAACAACCTTATTAATTAATGAATAGGAACTCTGAAAAAGACGAGCAACAACAGGCACCATGTATTAAATTGATTCGAGAAGGCCGTTGATCTAATAACTCCAACTTTACGTAGTTCCGAAAAAGTCATATATTCTTCAATAAGATACGACAGCCATTCTCTTATAGCAGTCCGTTGACCTGAACAGGAACAGTAACTACGCCATGATTCGTTTTGGACAAAGTCCTCTAAAGTCACCAAAGTGTTAAAAGAAAGTTAAACTCCATTAATGGAAACTTATGTATTACAGTGGGGTATATTTAATTTCAAGATACAAATGCACCTGAAACCCACCTAGCTACACCATATCAGAGCATATCTTAAAGCAAAAGTAGCCTACCCAATTAGCACATGTGATTTTTAGTACATGAAATCTGGGTCAGCTTAAATGAGATTCAGGGTACTTATTAAGAAGAGACAAAGGTTAAAATTGGCTGGAGGTTGTTTCTCTTTTTTCAGAGTGACTTATCCTTTCTATTGGTTATTTATATTCAAAATGTTTAATATCATTTATTTTGATTGAAATAGTGTATCATTGTTTTTCGTTTTGATTATATCATTCTTTTTTTTGAGCTCTCTAATTCATTCTGATGATGGATTAGGGAGTGCGATCTGAAATGTTGATACAAAAAAATCACACAATCAAAATCAGAAACCAACACGATAATTTGCAACATGGATTGTGGAAACTTGATATCATTGATTATATATGTTTTCAATCAACATTTCAGATCATATATAACAATCTATCATTAAAAAAAAAGAATATGATAAGAAAGTTAGTCAAAAAACATATACAATCAAAATAAAAAACAAACATACACATTACGTCATGAAAAACTTATACCAACTAATAATTTAATATAAAACAATCCAAAACCAACAATTTGTAAGATAATTTATAAATATAATATAAACTCTTAAGACTCAAATCACTGACCCAAAATCCATAATTCTTTGGTAATTGATCTGTAAAATGAACAATTCCATTAAAAAAATTGATTCGATAATCCCAAAATTTATAGTTACACAGTTCAACTAATTAGGTACATCATACTGAACTTAACTTTTGAAATAAAAAGAAACTTCAACAATCCCATTAAATTTTTCAGGCCGCTTGGCTGTTTAACAGTTGACATCATGTTCAACGCACTTCTAGAACTCGGAGATATTTAAATGCCAGCAAGTATTGCGTATGTTTGTTAGAATTCCGGGAAGCTTCAGAAGCATTTAAGGAGTGTAGTTGAGGCAGCTTAGTAATGTCCTCAGTCTACGTTGTCCTACGCGTAGCAATGTTTTCCGTAGCATATTTGCATTCCTTCAACAGATGTTTAGGGGTGGTGTACAAATGTACTTAGCACAAGAGGAGAACGTAGCATTTAATGAGAAATTTCTGAAAAATAATATTTATCAGATGACTTTTAATGTCCTTCCTTGACTGTGAAGGTTTTTCTAGATTTGTATTTATTTATATTAAAGGAATTTAATCAAATATTTGGTAATTTAATTTACTTTTAATAAGGAACATAATCTTTAGGAAAAAAGTATAATTAAAAAAGAAAAATATAATAAAAATAATTAAATTGAATATTGCAATATAAATTTGTTTATAAGAAAAATAATTAGTACAATAGTTTACATAAGGTTAGAAGTTATTGTAAGAATTATAGAAAAGAAGGAAGCAAATTAGAGTAATATGGTTGCCTTAGATTATAAAAAAATTAGTACATTCAATTATTAAAGTTCTATTTTCAATCGAGAATCAAAATGACTATAACTTGAAACATGTTCAAACACTCCTAATTTGTCAATTCTTAACAAGATCGGAACATGCTAGTTTATAGAGGGGTTTAAAGAGGTTGTAGGTTATTTCACGGTAAACCAAACACTTTGGATTTAAACATGATTTGAGCCAATTCATAAAAAAAAATGCAAAAACTATGCATAGTTTTGCTAGTGAAAATGGTTCCAAAAATAATCAAATGGCAATTTACTTATTTCATGATAGTTACAAAATGTCCTAATAGTTTTTCCTTGATGTATGTAGAATTTACTCCCATATTAGGCAAAGGGGAAGAGGACTAATTGGAAATGGGTCTTCCTTGAGTTATATAGATTTTAGAAGTTTCTTGTTGAGTCTCTTCTTATTAAAATATACAAAAGCACTTTCAATGGTATTATGATTGAAGTGATATTAATCTTGCAAATTATATGTTTGTCATGTGTCTCCAAAACCTTGGGGATGAGTGTGTGGATGTCTAGGGGTAATTGGGTGAATTATTTAATTATTATTATTCTCAATGATAACAAGTTTCCACAATCCATGTAGATTATTGCTGAAAACATTTTTGGATTCGATTTTGTAATATATTTTTTGCATCAATATTTCATATCACCCTCTTTGATCCATCATCGGGATGATAGTAGTGATCTTAAGGAGAAAATGGATCATTATAGACCAAGAAGAAAAACAAGACCAATAAAAATAAAAAACAACAAAGGAAACAATGTATACAAAATAGATAAATTAAAAACAACAAAGGAAGTATACACTTATGCTTATTGCTTAATTATATGATAGTGGTACTTGTGGAGAGCTTTGGATATGTTTATACCACTTTCTTGTTTCTAAGCACTAGGTGATAAAATGGAGCATTTTCAATTATGATGGATGAGGTACACATGTAGTAGATTAAAAATGGAGTGCTAATTTTTGGGATGTGTCATGGGAGTTAGTGGTCAAATGTGTTACAATTAGTGATTGATATTCATATGGGCATTGATGAATTTAGACATGGGGACATTGATTTTTTTTTTTCATGCCAAGGTTTAATGGTACATGGTTTTGTGCAATCCACTTATGATTTTCCTACTCCATGTTGGAATTTTGTGTTGTCATTAATGTAAATAGATCATTGTTGCATTGATGTCAACCTATGGAGATGCTTTGATTGGTTGCATTATGTTGTCATTATCAGTCTCACTAATGCCAACCTCTAATGTTTCGTTGATGAGCATATGTTTGTGGATGTTCAACATCTTGTGTGGTTGAGATGATAAAAGGAGTGTTGTAGATGTTGAGATGGTGTTTGTGGTGCTCGGTTTCCAAGTGATTTTGAGAAAATTTGAATAAAAGAGGAAACAATGTGGTAAAGAGTGTTTAGTGTAGCAAAGTGGTGTTTAGTGTTTTACTCTGCATTTCTTCATGGTTGAAGATCTTCTTGTGTGGTTTGGATATGTTTATCAAACGTGTTTAGAGGTGTTATATCCAAAGTTTCTTATTCTAAATCATTCCACATAAGTTGTGTTCACCAGTGTGTGAACTGTTGTAATAGCCCATTCAAAATTATCACTTAATTATATTATTGTAAATGACACATGAATATACTTCAAATTAAAGACATAACTAGTGGTTAAAGTCAATCATAGCTACACCTATCCATTTAAAATGAGTCAAAGATTCTTATATTCACTTCAAAGGTCAAATTACAATATCATGTTTGACTTGGCTCTCAAGGCCACAAAGTCAATACAATGTACACTTTACATCAAATACATGAATGTATTACATTAAGATACTTCTTAGACTAAAATAGTCTTGTGAACAACCAAGGTTCTTCTTTGATGCTCGCCTCCACTGGTGGATGAGAACATGGTTGAAGTACTTTACCACCCAACCATTTAGCTTATGCTTCCCCGATATTCTTTCGACTTGAAGAATGCCTAACCCTACATGGAAAGTTTAGTAAGAGAACAATCTACAAGGTGGAATTTGGTGTGTGCGCATATATCAACATGCAATTTCTATCTACAAGTTAGAAAAGAAAGTGCAAGATCTATGTTAGGAATGGTAGAGAGTGAGATCATAGAGTTCATACATACATAATGAGCTATATTGCTTGGCCAAGCATAATAAATGGGTTGCAACAACAACAAACAATAGGTTTTGGTAAAGAAAACCTATACTCTCTATACTCCATTTCAACACCCGTCTTGGAAGGTAGCTTTCTACTATACCTCTCATAATAGCTATCTACACTCTAGTAGCATCTCCTCGTAGGTGCTCTAGTCAACTAAGGTATCATTGTTCTGTTCAAGTATTTAAAATATTCTTCCACAAATATCTTCAAAAGAAGAAACAAAATACTAATTTATACTCTTGTGAACCAAGATTCCAAACCTGCACAAACACAAGAAACAAACACCATATTAGAGAAAATGCAAGTTAGTATCGTGATTCCCCAAGAAATCCATTTGAATTGTAAAGAAAAGGAATGAAATGAAGAACCTAAACAAGCATAAACCAAAGATGTTAAATCATATTCAAATACAAAGAAAACTCTTAATCTCTTGGGGGAGTTGGTGCCAATTTGATGTGTAAGTTGGCCCTTTCCCAACTCCTAATGCAAGCCTTGATGATTTGATGAAGATATGATCCACTTTGTTGATGATTGAAGTGTGCTCCAAGATGAAAATCTGCATAACATAGCTAAGATTGGATAAAGATGGATGAGAATTGCCATGGATTTTAGTATAATAACTTTGCTCAAATTGTGGATGCTAAAATGAGGAAAGAAACATCTTATTTATAGATTGACAAGTTGGAGAAATGCCCAAAATGAAGCAATGTGGGACTATCTTTCAACCAATGGCAAGGTGCCACTTGTCAAGATGTGAATGGATGGAGGATGTGCACATTTCGATGAATGTGCCCATAAATGCAATTAGGTGATATTTGAAATTAGTGAAATGACATGTAAGAGGGAAAAGGAATGTCTTAAATGCCACTTGGCTCAAGGAAAAAGGACTTATTAGGTGAATTTAATATCTTGTTGGAAGGACAAAGTCCACTTGGATTTGAATTCAAATTTGAGGGAATATTCCTTTATTATGCCATGTTGAGAGAAAATAGGGATTTAATAAATGAATTAAATCTATTTTCATGTGCAAGTGGCAAAAGCTAGAGGATGGGACATGAATTAAGATTAAATTAATCAAGAATTAATTAATTTAATGAGAGATTAGATGATCATGCAATAAATTTGACTTAGATTTATGGGTTTATTTAACTCAAATGTGAGAAGAATATGATTTTAGACTTAGTCAAATAAATATTTGATTTATTT
>VDFB02123870.1:0-30442 GCA_007258455.2 Sequoia sempervirens | reverse complement strand
ATTTGAATTGAATTTCAAGTTACTTGTAAAAAACGTATAATAGCTCAATATAATTTGAATTGAATTTTCTTAAAATTATATTTGAATTGAATTTCAAGTTACTTGTCAAAAATATTATATCTTGTTCTCAACTCAATGGTTCATGTTGCTTAAGTCATTTTTAAAAAAATATTTATTGCGATCAACATGAATGAGCTTAATTATAAAATGGCATTGATTTCCCTAAAATTCTACTAGAGATCAAATGTATATTGAATATAAGGAAATGTAAGTTGTAAGAGATCATAAAATAAGAAAACATGTATGTATATTGAATATTTAAAGCAAATGCATACATATATTATGTGTAAACATGTTTAAACCATAAGCAAAACACATGTACATGCATGTAAAGGGATTCAATACATATAAACACAAATGCCATTATAAGCAAAGAGGCAAATGTATGTATTATTATCATATAAGAAAATATATGTACATACTCATAAAAGAAAAAATGTAAATTAAAGATCATCAAATGCCTATCACCAAAGATCAACAAATAAGCAAAATGTATGTATATCATATAAGCAAATGTAAGTTAGAGATCATCAAATATCAAATACTATTAAAGATCATCATATAATCAAATACATGTGGTAAAGATCATAAATCTAGAGTGCATGGCCTAATATGAATGTCTACTCCTAGACGAATGGCCATCTAAATGAGAACAGTCCTGCTCTGATGGATGTGTTGAGCCCTACAAATAAAATTGTGTACAAGATCTGTTAAATACATATAATTTATATTAAATAAATTTTATGAAAGTTATTTTAAAATGAACTTGTATTTTTAAATATCAATCTAGATCTATGCATACATAAATATATTGCATGTACATATACGCGTGTGATTATATAAAAATGTAAAACTCTGATGTCCACTGATAGCAGATTCATCCACAGAGTCACATCGATCATGCACATGGTTTGGACCAAGGCTAGGAGTGATATGAGGTTTGTCCACTTGTAACAATATATATACACAAATATATCAACTTACATGAATATCTAGTTAAAAAAAAATTAAAAAATAATGAAAAAAGAATTGAAACATGCACATGCACACATACATGCACATCATCTGATATCGGATGACCTAAGTCCTCTGAAACAATCGCCTCCACCATATCCACCAAACGATCAAGCGACGAATCAACATCTGCATCCATCTGATCTATGCCATGTCGTGCCATAAATGATGAATGTAGAGGACTATGAAGGTGAGATGGCATCAGTGATGATGAACCAGAACCAATCAACATATCAGTAAAACCCATAGTCTGTGCAACTGTCGTATGAACTGTAGGTGGATCCTGATGCACACTAGTGTCGCACAGAGTGATGGGATCTTGGAATCAACTAATTCCTCGTGATTCCCAAATGTTTCCTAACATGTTTATACCAACTTCATTGTCCGATGCAATGTGATTATATGCCTCCCAACAAGTCCTCACCAACAATGTAGAGTCATGCGACATAATCTCCCCGGCGCATCAAGCCGTAGAGTAGGGATGCCACCACCCAAAGGATCCATGGTGGTCCACCGTGTTGAAAAATGGTGTGATTGGGGAATGTCCGGGACATCAAATACTGACCTACAATTTTATCATTAGATATCCTAGTGCTGGCAGCCTAGTCACCTATAGTGTTAATTTCGTTTCCTTTGGGAAGCAACAACAACCCTCATCTACTATGGGGTAAGAGCTGCGAGAGCAGGAGACTGGCCACCAACCAATACCCTAAACACCGGGTGGTTCCATTCTGCCGACAATAGGTGGGCTCTATTAGCAATCCTACCATGCCCCGACTAGCATATGGTGGAATGTCTAGGTAGTTAACTTTATGCCCAAATGGACCCTCGATATAACCGGCCAACAAAAATACAATGGAATCTGGTCATTGTTTGGCATAGACCATGCAGTCAGTGGGTAGATCAATGGAGGCCATAGCATGATCAACACATCTAGTGACCTGGTATCCCCCCTAACCCACGCATTTTGATAAAATGGAAAACAAGTGGCTTTTATCATTTCTTTGGTGACACTATCCCTCGTATTTGTTTAAGGGGAACGTCACTCATGTACTTTCCTACATGTGGGGAAAGAATAGCAACTACTCTATCTAGGGAATATGCACTAGTCCTCTCAAGTTCATCTTTTAGTTTTTATAGACTATGCAATATTAGCATGCATGGTTCACTATATATCCTCGGGTTTGCACCCTGTGCTAATGAATCTCTCAATTTTTTAATCTCATTACTAGTATTTGCAAACAAAGAATCTGGCACAGGTGGAACATGATCTACATTTTCCATGTTTTATATATATATATATAGTACACCTAAAAGAGCAATGAGACTTTGGTAAATAATATATCTAGATAAAGGGAATACAAATCTAAAATATAACTTGTAATAATTCATCTACTCATCAATAATATTTTCATACCATTAACAATTTAAAAAAAATTGGAAAACAACTATAATCTATAACATAGCATCCTTAAATGGTTCAAATTTTAAATGAAACAATGAAAGAAAGAATAAGAATACAAAGATTAGCATAAAATTATTTGAAAATAATTGGGATAAAAATATTTAGTCTAATAGTTGTTAAAATAAATGAACTTCAATTATATAGCCAAGAACATCAAAAAATTATAGATTGGAAAGCAAAATAATCAGACATTTATCATATTTTTATATGTATAAAGTTTAGATACCATCAAACTATTTAAACTTATAGATTGCATAAAGCTATAAATTGAATCGTTAAAACTAATTTCTTATTAAGAATCAAATCTAATAAAGTTTGACTTCATTGCATACTTGTTATAAATATCTCACTAATCCAACCATACATATTATATATGTTAAAAAATATATAATTGTTATGCCCATAATTTTTCACTATATCTTGACGTGGATCTCCTTCAACTCTAGATCAATTAAAAATTATTTGTAATGTTGGAGGAAAATGGATTTAATATCATTAGAGTTGTCATGGAACTACCTCTCTTGATCAATGATAGATATTATCCACTCTCGAGAATGTAAATATGTTCGAGATAACTAAAAAATAATTTGTATCCCTTATATCCTTTCATCCAATGTAGCCTATCTCTTAATTGAGATCCCCTACCACAATTAAGTTCAAATATTCTAAGTTTTATTTCAACCAAAGCAACCACTCATTGTAGAAAATTTATTAGTAAGTGCTAAAGCCAAAACAAGTTTTTTTTTTCTAGTTGGATCCATTTTTTTTTCCATTCTAGATCTCTTTCTAGCCATATTCTTATTGTAAGATCATAGTAAGGTAGTGCAATAGATGTAATCGCATCATTCCACAATTGTATCCACTTACCATTTTGATGAGGTCTAGGAACATCAACCAAAGGGATATTAGGCAAGCAAGGTGATCAATTTGATTGAGGTGGGAAGTGTTGAGCTTGAAGGATAGATTATTAGGTATGAGGAATAAGAAGTTTGAAAAGTTTAAAGAATTGGGAGGTGATATGTGAGATAGGTTTAATAGAATCTACTTAAATAAGGGTGTTTTGTGGAGAGAGGACAATGGAAAGAGAAATAACTAAGTTTTAATCTATCAATACTGTAAGAATTGGCTATGAAGGTAGCCACCCAAGATTTAGAGGCCTAATAGAAAGCACAAAAGAGAGAGATAGAATATGACAAGAATAAACTGTATTCAATGTCAATAATATGAGATGATATGCAGTACAATACAATGCATAGGAGACCCCTTGGTTATATAGCCAAGGTGAGAACATAGGAGGGCATAAGATTATGACAAGTGTCGTAATCTTATGACATGAGACAACTATGAAGAGTTATCACTCCACCTAAAGTGGAAAGGCACCCATAAAAGGTGGAGAGATAATCACATGATGTGTCCACAAAAGGTGGAAGTGATGAGGTAATGACATATCAAGTCCACCAAAAGTGGAAAATCTCCAACAACCTCCTATGTGGTCCCTAAGTAAACTTAACTAAGGTGTAATCATGACCTAGGACAAGGTACAAGACATTTAATTACACCAACACCCCCCCTTAAGTGCAACTTAGGGAGAATGTACACAAAAGCAAACAATGCAAGATGGGTCCCAGCTACTAGGCCTTGTTAGGTACCCATGTACAAATGCAATGCAATCTCTCATAAAGCGGAGATAGGGAGAAAACCATGTGGGAAAAAACTCCCCCCCAAAAGAGAGATGAAACAAAAGCCTATGAATATGGCACGAGAAGGAAAAAACCCCATGTGAGAAAAAAGTCCCCCCCATACAAGAGAAGAAGAAGAGAGACAAAGTAGCCCCCCCTCAATGTACAATGATCACCCATGGAAGATGCTCTAGAAGGAATGAAGAAGCTGCTCCAAAACTGTCGAACAATGTTCCTCCCCTTAGGAAGAAACAATACCAAAGGTGTATGGATGAAGTCTCCCCAATCCACAAGTGAAGAAGGAAGAACCCTCAAAATGTAAGAAGTCTCTGAAATATGCTCAAAGTTCCCTGCGTTGATGTTGAAAGATGCCTTCCCCAAACCATGTGAAGCTACAATGTAGTCACTTCCTGGAACCTATGAGAACCCCTTTGCAACAACACTCTCGTCCGTTGAAAAAGACAATTCAAGATCAAGCAAGGATGTAGGTAGAACATACTCCAAAGACAATGTCTCCTCAAAAGAGAAAGTGGCCTCCTCCAACTGCTGTACAGATGCATCCACAATCACATCAACCTCGAAAGACTGATCATGTAGAGGAGGGTCAGAGTATTCCCTCACAACAACTGAAGAAGAATCACCTTCATCAAAGAGAAGATGTAAGTAATAAAATGTGTCTCCCAAATCTGCAATGTAGGATTCCACAAACAAGCTGCCAATGTCTGACAAGTAGTCATCCCATGAAGCTGCTGCTGGAAGATAAGGTATGCACTGTTGCACTAAATCACAAGGCACTGAAACTGTTAGAACACAAGTATCATCAAGTACATCAATCAATGTAGGAGATGGAATATCAACAATAGGCTCAAGAACCTCAGGAGTAGAAAGTACTCCAAGATTCAAGTAACCATACTCAATCTCTTCAAGTGTGTCCACACTAGGGTGAACTGAATCATCAATAGGAGCAAAATAAGAGGTGTAGAAACAAGAACGATTATCAACCTCCCCAACTGCAACAAGAGCCCTGCTATGCAAATCCCGAACAATGACAGAACCTGGTGTGAACTCTACACTCTTTCCTGTACCACTATGTGTAATCTGATAGATGGAAAGGATGTTTCTTGACAAAGTAGGCACACATAGAACATCATTAAATGCTCCACCTTCAATGTTAATAGACCCCTTCCCACAAACTGCCAAAGATGTGTTGTTGGCCATCAAAATGGGTGGTGATGAACAAGAATCAAATGAAGAATACATATCCTTGGACGAAGTCATATGATGTGAAGCTCCTGAATCAAGGATCCACTGATCTGTATTGGAATCTGCAACTGCAAGAAATGCTTGCCCCTTATGTTTCTCATATTGAGATGAAGAAGGAGAAAAGCTTGATGTTGTTGCCATGGGAGTTGTTCCTTTTCCCTTAGAAGAAGTGGAAGGGGATGAGTCCTTCTCTTGATATGCAGCTGGCAAGGTGATGTTGTTCTTCTTAAGGATATGTTTCAACTCATCAATTTGTTTAACATGACAATGGTGTTCATCATGACCAATCCTTTTGCAATATGCACATGTTGGTTGCTCCCTCTTGTTTGAATTGTTGTACTTCTTTGAAGAAGATGATGTTGATGAGCTTTGATGTGGAGAAGTGGATTGTTTGTTCTCTCCTTATGGCTTTGGTGAAGATTGCTTTTGGTCCTTTCCTTTGCCTTGCTTATTGTTTCCATGATTGACCACCAATGCTTTTGAAGTTGAAGACTTGAGAATTCCCATTTTCAACAACTTATTTTGCTCAAGAATCAAAAGATCTGTGAGAGCCTCAAAAGATGGTGTTGTGTGAATTTACTTATTGTCAATCTTTGAGTCTGAAAACTTGAAACAAAGGTTGCATACTCAATTGGAAGTTTATCCAACAAGTTGAAGACCAATTGATCATCCTCTTTTTCAATACCACAATCTTTTAGTTGTGCTCTTAGTTCATTTGCCTTAGTGACATAATCCTGAATTGTATCAAAATCCTTGGGATGAAGGCTTAAGAGATCATGTTCAAGTTTGTATCCCTTAACCTTATCAACCTTGCCATACAAAGCAGCAAGCTTATCCCAAGCTTCCTTAGTTGTAGTACATTTATCAACATGAAAAATGAGATCATCTGAAATGAACTTTCTTAGTGTACCCAATGCCATAGAAGTTTTAGTGAGCCAATCCATATATGCTGTTGGATCTGCCTTAGGATCTGAAAGTGCAGTTATGGTTCCATCAATGTAACAAATTAAACCTTTTTCCATTAGTTTACTCCATGCACGTACTTTCCATGTACCATAATTATGTGCAGTTAAGAGTGGAACTTTAGATGAACCCATGATGGAATGCAAGAGAAAAAGAGAGAAAATATTAACAATCACACAAGATACACCCCCCAAATTCACTCAATCAAAGTACCCCCCCACAAATAGATGATTTTGGCACTTTATAATGTAGTGCGTGTACAACAGGCCACTTGCAACTTGGCTAAGTGGGCTTATGATTTATAATTTACAACTTTCCAAAAATAGGCTGATAACAAACTAGAACAAATAAGCAAAGACCTAAATCCAGATCTAAGCAATACAAGTGCCAAATAGGCCAAAAAAGACCATATGTTGAAAGTACAAAATCCACTAAATATCATTTCAAAGTGATTGTAGATTCAAAAAGTAGACAAAAAATCATGCACTTTAAAAAAAAACGGCACATGAAAAGGAGTTCGTATGAGCCTGAACAAAGCCTCAGAAGTTGCAGAAATGGTGACGAGACAGGTACAGTGTTGATAAACTAACCATTCTGGAAAATCTGTCCATCAAAATCTGAAACCAGTACACCACTGCAGCACGCAACCCAGCCCAAATAAAAAATTGCTCTAAAAGGAGCAAAATGAGTAAGATATACCTTCCAAATGGATCGCAAAATTCAGTTGAAAAGCCTATTGGTGAGGGGGCAAAATTTTTGAAAACTCGCTGACGCCATCGATGACGATAATGACGCTATCAAATCAGAAGTTGAAAATTGATTCGGTAAATTCCTCACAAACCCGTCATGAATCTTCAGAGAATATTCACTAAATATGAAATGTAATATTCTTTTAGGAATCTTCACGACGGAATCTCGACAAAGAGACAAATGAATCTCCGCTAAATATTCGATTCGGCCAAGTTTTGACAAATACTACCGAGAATATTGAATTTCCGAGTTCAAAAGGTTCACGGAGATGCAAATGGCGTCCGGCTTTTTTTTTTAAAGTTTAATGTGAATAGAGCCATGGGTGGGGCCACGGGCCTGATGGGTATTAATAGTATTTCCACCGCACTAAGAGTACCACCGCAAATTTTAAAGTTTTTTTTGAATTTTGCAATGCATTTAATCACAATAATTTTTTTAATTTTTTCTATTTTCCGGGATTTATAAAAATCAAATACAAATTTTCGATTTTTAATTTTTAAATCAAGAAATTTTACAAACAAATATCTGCAAATAACAATTGATTTTTCTAAAAAATTGCAGAAACCCCAAATACAAACTTTGGAAAATGAATGCGGAAATTTTTCTAAAAAAATTTTCAAAAATTTCTAATTTTTCCAAAAACTATAGGAAAAAATTCATAAAATTGAAAATACCCAAAATTAAGTAAAATTTCCTTTTCAGATCTAGAGCTCCCCGAGACGGATTCATGAAACGAAGGCACATTGACTGAAAACAGCCTCCCAAACGCAATGGTGGGCTCATATTTGGCATAGAATGCTCTTGAACCATGATGCTCTCAAGATCTGAAAATACACCATGCATCAAATGCACCAAGATCTCTCCAAATGACTAACCAAAGGCACTCCAGCAGCTCTGATACCATGTAAGAATTGACTATGAAGGTAGCCACCTAAGATCTAGAGGCCTAATAGAAAGCACAAAAGAGAGAGATAGAATATGACAAGAATAAATTGTATTCAATGTCAATAATATGAGATGATATGCAGTACAATACAATGCATAGGAGACCCCTTGGTTATATAGCCAAGGTGAGAACATAGGAGGGCATAAGAATATGACAAGTGTCATAATTTTATGACATGAGACAAATATGAAGAGTTATTACTCCACCTAAAGTGGAAAGGCACCCATAAAAGGTGGAAAGATAATCACATGATGTGTCTACAAAAGGTGGAAGTGATATGGTAATGACATATCAAGTCCACCAAAAGTGGAAAATCTCCAACAACCTCCTATGTGGTCCCTAAGTAAACTTAACTAAGGTTTAATCATGACCTAGGACAAGGTACAAGACATTTAATTACACCAACAAATACAATTGAGTTTCCCTTGGTTCACCATCTCTTTAGTTGGTCCAAGTGAACTAGTGATAAGTATAAGAATATTTTTTGTCTAAAATGGGATCTAAACCCCTCATGGTATTTCTAGTTAGGATGTAGGAATTCAATTATTTTTTAGAGAGTTTATGAGAACTAAACCAACTTGTATCTTGGTTTTTTCCACCATATCATATCATATTTTTTGTCTAAAACTTACAATTATGACATATTCTTATGACATTTAAGAGCACATGACTATAGAATATTTATAGTAAAGTATTGACTGGTCAACATTATGAAAAATCATAAGAAGTCTTTTAAGAAATAGCAACCGTGTCAAGGAAAAAGATGTGGACATTTACAAGAACTTTTTTTTAAAGCAAAAGTGGGAGACCACTTATAATTTTATTTATATATAATATTTTACATATAGCTAGTTCAGGTGGACATACTGGTGGGAAAGAACCATCAAGAAAACCCCCAGTTGCAGTCTAAGTAACAAATTTTACAAAATATCAAAAAGACCAGTGAGGTCCTAGTACAAATGACCAATTGTCTAATTACAACATGTTACAAAAGCACATTGGTTGAATACATCAGTACAAAATCATCAATCTCCTCCATGGAAATGATAGATTTGTATCTGTTTAGAACTTGGTAGAGATGCACGAAGAAGTGTCATGCATTGTGGATAATAACATGCCTTGGAATATGTGAACATAGATCTTTTCTTATGAAAAAAAACCTTCTTTGAATAATTAACATTAGAAATTAATACAGTTTGGCAAGCATATTGTATAATCACACTAGAAACCAACAATGGATTTCATTTGAGAGTCTAACTAAGAATTCCACCAAGCATAGATAACATTCATACTAGAAGCCAAATAACAAAAAGACCAAATTCCCTCATAAAATAAAAGTTCATATGTGTTATATATCATGCCTTTGAGGGGTCCATACCATGAGCCTTTTGAACTTTCTCAATCTAAATGCATCCATTCCAAGACCATTAGGAGGTGGCTATACAATATGAACCAAGTATTAATTTCTAATGTTAATTATTGAAAGAAGATGAAGGTCCTTATTTACCCTTAAATGACATTTAAATTGGATATTTTAATGTTCAATATAATGAAATGTTTAAAAAATGAAAGTGGCAATAATATTGAAAATAAAAATGTTGAACATGAATGTGAAAATATTGTAAAATTTGATGGAACACCTATTGATAAGAGTAGCATCATAGAAGAAGAAGAAGAAGAAATACATCAACAATTTCTTGACTAATGTGGATATGAACCCTATGACATTGAAATTGCACTCAATAATCGACTTGTTGATAACAGTAATTAAATTGATAGCTCACATGAACCAATGAAACTCAATGTGTCTCCAAATTACATAAGAAGAGAGAACCTTTGTGAAGAAGAAAAAGAAATTCAAAATCCATCTTTTTGTAATGAGTTTGTTAAAATTTAAAAACATTCAAGAACCCCAAAATGGTTTGAAATTGATGAGCATAATAGAAATTCTTGAAGGCAAGAGTTCATCACAAACCATTCGGTTGTGGGCTTCAAAAAATTTCAATGAATGGTTTTCCAATACTTTCAAGACATTAACCAAAACTAAATTTTTATACACTACTAAAGATGTACAAAATGAGACCTTTACTAAAATAAATTTCAAAGATTCATAAACAAAAAAGTTTGATCGAATATTATTTTTCTTAAAATTCACTCTTATAAGTGTAGGTTTCTTGAGAACAAAGCTATAGTATGAATAAGGACATTAATTTCCATGGCTATAAATTTCAAGGTGGGGACGTTCAATATAATTCATAAGGTGTTATAATATTAAATGCTTTCATTGTTTAGTTAGTTTTAATCAATGTTGTAAGATTTATTAAACATTTTTTTAATGTTTAAATGTAGGTGTTTTGGGGAGTAGCAGTGATAGATCTAGCTCATTGAGAAAGGATATAGGTAGAGAGGAGGAGTGACCTTGACAAGGATTGAGACATGGATCACCTCAGGGTGGTAGATATGAGTGGAACATATCCATAGAGAAGGATAGGCTAAGAGGATAGATATAGGAGACAAATACCTTAGGGGCACCTTTTTAGTTGTGTGTATGCTCTACAGAGTGGATTTAATCATGAGTGCTTTGATGTATTTGAAGACACATTTGTATGAGAACATAGATAATATGATATGGGAACTATTAGTTGCGTTGATGATGGGTGTGATATTTTATGTGTATGTTGATGATGTGCATGATATATATAGTTATATTTCTTGTATTTGGATGCTCATAGGTATGGATGTTCATGAATCTTATGTGTATGTCTAATGGTGGCATGTGGAAGGATAAATATGGCTATTGAAAACTTTACCATTATCTTGACAACTAATTATGGCTATATGATTATCTTATTGTAATGAACCTAAGTTAATTTGATAGATATTAGTGAAGTTGAATTAGGAAGCATGGATTGTGCTAAATTATTATACACATTTTATGTTTAAAAATATGGGTCTAATTTTTGCGATATTGAAAGTCAGTTAAATTTCTTCAATAGTATATCCAAGGTATAGGGATATATTAGTGGTAGGAGTAGTGTAGGATAAAAAGGAGAATGTATAAAGAGGGGAAGGTATAGAAAGGTAATGACATGGTAATGGAAGGAGAAGTTACACTATAAGGTTAGATTTTCATAGGATAAGGAGGAATGGTATGAAGAACATATCTATATAGGATAGTGCTAGTAGTAACAATGGTGTGAACATATATAAAAGGATGGGAGATAAGAAAAATACTAGTGGAGAGAAAGGTGGTAGGACATGGGTGGTGGATCCCATGGAAGTGGTAACTATAGTATGATAGGAGGAATCATTATAAGAGGATGAAGTGTAGATGGATGCATAGAGAGTACAACATTATTAAAATCCATTAGAGTGGTAATATTATGAATAGTATTAATTCCCTAACGATATCCACCTAATACATTATATAAATTACTAGCCAATGAGTGAGGATATTTAGGGTGGAGAGGTGCATCAATACGTAATTATCAATTTAGGAAAATATCTTGTTTAGCAACATATGTATCTAAATCATAGTCTTGATCATTATTTTTCATCTTCTTTAATGTGGCTCTTTATATGGTTGTCATTAGCTATTAAATAAAAAAATGATCTAACTATCATTTTGGCCATGGCCATATTAGAGCAGATGAAAAACCTATAAACAAGATTTTAAAGGATATTAATTAACTCAGATAAAAGACTTCACCAAAAAACACTCTCAAACATGCACATAAATCTCAATTGCTTAACAATTTGCCATTTCCTAATAATGTGCAACTAAACTAATAACATGTAAATGAATGGATGTAGGTGATAACAATTAAATAATCCTAATTGGAACCAGGGCTGTCCCTATATTTAAGGTTGCAAGCATAACAAGCAAACTGTAAGATAAAATTACTATGAAATGTTATATGACACATAAGAGAATAAAAAAGTAGTCACACCAGAATATTGATTAGAATTATGAAAAATCATCAAGATCATCTTAAATAATGGGTTTGGAAATATGTCAAAAATGGAGTGTCGGTTATGAGGAGGAGGATTTGAATTTTTTTGACAAGATGTAAAGCATTTGCTAAATACATCCTATAAACCAATTCAAGGAATATGGTGTTGGAATTTGTGTCAAATTTGGTGCCATTTTTAGGTCATTATTTTGGCTCATGGTTTTGGTAAACCACACTTGGTTTATGGTTTAAATTTTTCCTATTTATGGGTGCTTGAGATGGAGAAAGCATAATGATTTTGTAGGTATCATCATGCTACTAGAAATTACTCTATATTCACATGTTGATGATACTACTATAAGGGTATGCACATGAATATTTTATTGTAAATGATATTATTATCAAATAATATAATTGGTTCATGTTTTTGGTTGTGGGATTTTTCTTCCAAGAGGATTTTCCCATGTACATAATTATGTTATAAATTTATAAGTTATACATTTTTCTTGTAACTAAAATTAAATCTATTTTGCATATTTATCTCTTGATAGGTTAATATGGGAAGTGTTTCCACACCTCAAATTCCTTTTAAAATGCTATCCAAGTCTTAATCAGTTTACATCCTCTATTTTATTGTGCAATACCTACCTACCACAAAAAATGTGTAGAGATGGACATTTTTAATGTTACAAATGATACAATTTGTGGTTCTATTTGAACTTCATAACTTTATATTGTTTGTTTCCATATGCTATTAAGTTCTTATATATGTTTCACTTGGTCTTTCCATTTAGGAGTAGGCTATCCATAGCTTTGATTGCTAAAATGGGAAGGCATATTTCATTTACACATAGGACATAAAAATGTATGCAAAATGGGGAAGCAAAATAGTGTATGTTGAAAATGCTTTAAAAACTTTCAAACAAATGCAATTTGAATTCAAAAAAATTGAAAAAATTTGCATTTAGTGTTTCGAAATTTAACAAATAAATGCATTTTGAACTCCACAAAATTCGAATTTCACATACCTGGTGTTCGATATGCAAGTTAGGTTGATGAACTTTGGAGAGACAAGTTGAGTTTGCATTCGCTAGAGAGAAGAAGTTAGTTTGCTCGCCGTCATGGTCTCGGTTCGCTGCACGCACCAGGGAAAGCAACTGGTAAAAGGAAAGTGAAAATGGCAATTGAAAATGAGAATGTTTTTGTTTTTTGTCATATTTAAGGGGGTTCAGCCGAACCCATGTTCGACTGAACCCATTTAAATATGATTATTTTTATTTAGGGTTTGTGGGTTCAGTCGAACCTATGATGAGGTTTGGTTGAACCATTGAGTTTGACCGAACCCATTAAGTTCGGGGAAAAGGAAAAAAATGAAATTTCCTTCCCCATATAATTTGTAAACCACTATTCTGAAGCCACCCAATAGTGTATAGGGTTGAGGGTTTAGGGATAAGTGAGAGACCTAGATGTCTAAGGGGGATGGATGGCTAAGGATTGAGAGAGGGAGAAAAGAAACCTATAAAAATTCAACTTTCTCATAATGCGAGCACATTTTGAAGTAGTTGATATGTAGCCTTTTTTTTTAGCAAGACATAATGCACTCACGTTATAATGTGAGCACATTTTGTATTGCTCTAAAAACGGTAAAAAACTCAATATACCCATGATCTCTAGGCCCACATTATGCATATTCTCCTAGTTATGCACGTGTTCCGATAAAAATATGCTTTTTGATGCTTTTGTGAAGTGTGCATGCAAGATTTTCAGATTCCACCACTTTTTTATGATATTTCCACCACCTTTGCATGAAATAGCAGAGTTTTCATGTTGAAAGGCATATAATATCAATTCAAGTCTCAATTCCATTCAAGAGTGATATACAATTGATGTTTGGAGGGAAAAAAGCTTTTGAAAAACTCAAATTGTTGAGGAGTTTGAAGAAAGAAGAATCAAAGGCTACATAATTTGGTAGAACTCCTCCATTTGAATCTATGTTTTTTGGGTATGTAAATTCTTTACACATTTTCTTTATATGTTCTTTCATTCTATTTTAGCTTGCTTTGATTTTTTTATTTTGCATATTCCATGTTCATCATTGTTTGTTTGTCATTATAACCTTAGCTTGTCAATGCACATTTTAAATTAGACAATTCTTTACACTTGCCAAATACATTTTTAAACCACATCTCTTTGAGGCATTTTGTTAAACAATTGACTTACCTTGTGTATGCTTCCACATTTTGTATACACATATATATGAAAAAAGTTATAAATATGTAAAATAATACATCATTTTTCAATCATTTTCTATGGATGTGCATACCCCTCTCCAAAGCTTTCATTTTGGTATAGGCATGGGGGATGTTGGAAAATGTAGTGGAATTTGGTTTTACACCTAGAAATTGCATATGCTTGAAATTTTCTAAATCCTTTTCAACAAATAAATTTTGTGCATATCTTGTAATCATTCTAGTCCACGAGGACATATCTCATTGAGGTATTTTGTCAAACAGCTCTACCAAGCAACTGATTGCCTTGTCTATGCTACCAAATTTTCCATACATTTTTACCAAAGCATTTTATCAAACAACAGAGACAAGGAAATAAAATATTTGAAGAAACGCCTCAAAGAAATGGGGTCTCATGGTGGTGTGCATTTTTTCAAATAGTTGATTGCATTGTCTATGCTACCAAATTTTCCATACACGTCTCTACAAAATTGGAATATATACTCCTCCCACATTGATAGATCTTTGAATCTATTTTGGTTTTCACCTCTATTTCTAAATTTACCTCATCACTAATGTTTTGATATATTTTTAATGTTTCCTTGCTTAGTCTACCTACAAGGGATGGTAACCCTTTTGTCCACTATTTCAAGACTCTCTATTCAAGGCTAAGTTAGCAACATGGGGAAAGGTGTAGCCTATCTTTCAATCATGGCATGCCACAAGACCACACTTCTTTAAGGCATTGGATCCATAAATTCATGTGAGCATTGACAAGCTAGTGAGCTCACTACATCACTGTGGCACCCCATTTCTATCAGGCATTTTTTCATGTTTCCCCTACCTTGTCAACCCTACCGCATTAACAATCTAGTGAGATAGGGTTGAAAAGGTAGGGGAAGCATGAAAAAATGCCTCATAGAAATGGGGTCTCACGGTGATGTACATCATCATGAGACCCCATTTCTATGAGGCATTTTTTCTTACCTTCTGTCAAACTCTACCCAATTTACTTGACAAGCCAGTGAGGGTAGGAAGCATGAAAAAATGCCTCATAGAATGGGGTCCACACGTGATGTACATCATCATGAGACCCCATTTCTTTGAGGCATTTTTTCTTACCTTGTCAACCCTACCACATTGACAAGCTAGTGAGCTCACTAGCTTGTCAATGCTCACATGAATTTTTGGATGGAATGCCTTAAAGAAATGTTGTCATATGGCATGCCATGATTGCTAGATAGGCTCAAAATGGAAGCATGGACAAGGAATGTGAATTGTTTGACAATATTTTTTTGGGTAGACATGTATGCAAAATGTAGTACCCATGACAAGCTAGTGAGCTCACTAGCTTGTCAATGATCACATGAATTTTTGGATGGAATGCCTTAAAGAAATGTGGTCAGGTGGCATGCCATGATTGCAAGATAGGCTCAAAATTGAAGCATGGACAAGGCATGCAAATTTTTTGACAATAATTTTTTGGTATACATCTATGCAAAATGTAGTACCCATGACAAGCTATTGAGCTCACTAACTTGTCATTGCGATAGGGTTAACAAGGTAGGGGAAGAATGAAAAAATTCCTTATAGAAATGGGGTCTCATGGTGATATACAGTGAGCTCACTAGCTTGTCAATACTCACATGAATTTTTGGATGGAATGACTTAAAGAAATGTGGTCATGTGGCATGCCATGATTGCAAGATAGGCTTAAAATGGAAGCATGGACAAGGAATTTGAATTGTTTGACAATAATGTTTTGCATACATGTATGCAAAATGTGGTACCCATGACAAGCTAGTGAGCTCACTAGCTTGTCAATGTGGTAGGGTTGACAAGGTAGGGGCAACATGAAAAAATGCCTCATAGAAATGAGGTCTCATGGTGATGTACGAGCTCACTAGCTTCTCAATGCTTACATGAATTTTTCAATGGAATTCCTTAAAGAAATGTGGTCATGTGGCATGCCATGATTGGAAGATAGGCTCAAAATGGAAGCATGGAAAAGGCATGTGAATTGTTTGACAATAATGTTTTGATAGACATGTATAAAAAATGTGGTACCCATGACAAGCTAGTGAGCTCACTAGCTTGTCAATGTGGTAGGGTTGATAAGGTAGGGGCAACATGAAAAATCCCTCATAGAAATGGGGTCTCACAAACAATTTTCATGTTGCCCCTACCTTGTCAATGCTCACATGAGTTTTTGGATGGAATGCCTTAAGGAAATGTGGTCATGTGACATGCCATGATTGCAAGATAGGCTCAAAATGAAAGCATAGATAAGTCATGTGAATTGTTTGACAATAATGTTTTGGTATGAATTTATGCAAAATGTGGTACCCATGACAATCTAGTGAGTTTACTATCTTGTCAATGTGGTAGGGTTAACAAGGTAGGGATTGCATGAAGAAATGCCTTGTAGAAATGGGGTGTCACCGTGTGCTACATGAAGAAATGCCTCATAGAAATGGGGTGTCATAGTGACACCGTGACACCCCATTTCTATGAGGCATTTCTTCATACAACCCCTACCTTGTCAATCCTATCGCATTGACAAGCTAGTGAGCTCACTAACTTGTCATGGGTACCACATTTTGCATACGTGTCTACCAAAACATTACTGTCAAACAATTCACATGCCTTGTCCATGCTTCCATTTTGAGCCTATCTTGCAATCATGGCATGCCACATGCCCACATTTCTTTAAGGCCATCAAAAAATTCATGTGTCCTTTATATATGCTAGAAATACTCTACTATAGGATGATTGCAATTATTTTGTATGAAGCCTTGAATGACATATATTTCATTTATTTGCATGGATTCATTTTTTAGGAACTAATATTTGTCTCATTATCATGCTATAGGTAAAATTATCCACCATTTTGAGGAAACAAAGAAGGAATAAACCAACAAAGGAAGAGTAAAAAACTAATAAAGCAAATACAAAAGAATGGATGAGTGAATATTGTTAGAAGAAGAAATTGGATACGATTGACGAAAACAAGCCAATTGAAGAGGAACCTCAACCATCAAAAAGAGAAAATGAATTGGAAAAACAAAGGTAACAAATGCAAAAACATCATGCTAAGATAGATTTGAATACCATAGTTGGAGACACCCTCTACCACAAGTGAATAATAAGGGACACCATCTACCACAAGTGAATATGGAGGGACACCATCTACCACAAGTGAATATGGAGGGACACAATCCACCACATCTCAAGTTGAGAGTACATCATCAATTGTATTTGACAAAGTAGGTACTCCATCATCCCCATATCAACCTCAAGGTATGTCATATATTCCACCCTCGATGGAAGGTACGTGATATAGCCCATCTCACTTAAATATTGATGAAATTCCTAATGTTGAGATGTATGCACATAGGAAAACACCACCTAAAATTTTGCATAGAAAACCAAATTATTTGATTAATATTGATGAGAATATTTTGCAGCCAATGGAAGGTAGGACTCCAAAACACACTTGTAGAAGATATGCTCATAAGATTTGAAAATTTTTCTTTGAAAGGCTAAATGAGACCACAAGATGTCAACTATTTGTTGAAATGATGCGAGGTATAAAGTATATAAACATCTTGAAGATTCCTGGGTTGAGAAATCAAATGTTTCAAGTGAAAATACTATTGTGAATAATCTAATAGATACTTATGAGAGTGTGAGTAAGACCTCACACTCAAAGGATAGTAATGTCACCTGACATGTCATTACATTGACTTTCGTAAGTAGTCAAACAAGGAGATATCGTCTCATTAGAAAGACAAGTCAACAATTGAGAATTAATAGAAAAACTTTATCAAGAGTGGTTCAAAGGTGCCAAAAAATTGAGTGCACTGATTCAAATGAATTATGGGCATTCTTGGGGAGACTCCCACAAAAAGATAAACCAATTGTTGAAGCATTGAGAACAATAATTGAAGACTAATGGAAGAATAACACAAAGCCATCTCCAAAATCAAAGGGATGTGGTAAGAAGAAGAATCAGTAATCAGAACCGTGAGCCACATCCAAAGAATTTTTTGGATATGACTCAAACCCAATTTTTCATAAATTTCAAGAGGCTTATCCTCAAATTCAAATTTCTCAAAGATATTTTAAAATGCTTAAACCTTTTTATGTCAATATAAATAACACGTGCACTACTTGTTGTAGATTACATATTGAATTCTCTAACCATTATGATTTTTATCATTCTATATGTTTAGATTTACATACTAATGATGTTTTATAGGATTGTGGCATACATGCCCCACCAACATCTTCAAGAGAGTTTTTATCAAAAAAATTATGTGAAAGTGAGGATGGCCAAATATTCTAGAGGAAACTATGCTTGGATGGTTCATGTTAGTGTTGCAATGGCTTGCAACATATGCTAGTATGTCAACATATGGAAAGCACACATGCGGTGGGAAAGCAACTAGTATAGTTTGAGAAGTATAAAATAGTGGCATATATTACAAAATATGGCAATCAAGCTGTGATAGGTCGAATGTGAGCGTTAGAAAACAAGCAACAAGTGAAATAGTGCAAATAAACAACTAAAACAACCTACACCTCAAGATTAGCCTAAGTTGGAAACAATGCAAAGTAAAAGCAACGAAATGGAATTTTATACCTTGCGTTGATTCGATCCTTTGGTTGGCCCTTCGATCTTTGATGTGTATGCTCCTTGGATGGCACAAGATGTGAGATGTGAGATGAAAATGATGCTTGGAAACATGAAAATAGCTAAGTTTTGGTTGAGAAACAAAACTGCAAGAGTTTGGCTAGCACAAAATGATCTCCCCAAAATGAGAGAAAAGATGGGGTATTTATAGGATTTTTGAGAAATCCTAGGGGAAATGGACGGTTGAGATTGATCCACCAAATATCAAGATGTAGGGTTAAGGTGAGTTGAGAACTCACAAGCCCTCACATCTTGACATGTGGCATGTGAGATAGCCCTAAAAGGTGAAGTGGACATGAGGTGGAAGGAGAAGGACATGACATGGAGAGGGGTACAAAGTACCTTGGGATTAGACAAGATCTCCTCATAAAGGAGGTCCTTGTCCCCATGTGGGTGAGAGGACATCTGAGGAATTAAAAATTCCTCAAATATTCTCATGGGGATGAGAGAAAGAATAAATAATGAATAGAGGACATGTGGGGAGAAGTGAAGGAATTAAAAATTCCTTTTAGGTGCCTTGGGGGATTAAAAGGTGAATTAAAAATTCACATGGGGAAGGGGGATGCCTTGTCCAAAAGGAGAAAGCCTTTAATAAGGTTGACTCAAGGACATATGCCATAAATAGGATGAAGATTAGGTTAGGCTAATCAAATGATTAAGGTTGTGCAAGTACTCAGTTAGATGGACTAATGACTCATTAGAAGCAAGTGGGAAATTATGGAGGATGTGACCTTAATGATGATTAAGGGTATGCACATGCTAACCCTGGTTAATTAGAAGAAGATAAAGTAATTAAAATGGATTATGGACCAACTTGCAAAAGTTGGAGGATGTGACCATGAGAGAGAAAAGATGAATTAAAAATAAATTTTAATTCAAAAGGGGAATATGAATATATTAAATAAAAGGGTATATTTATTTAATTTAGAGAAGGAAGAGGGGCAAAGTATTAAATTAAATACTTTAGGACCTTTGTGCAAGATGCAGGATATTAATTAAACACCTGGTTTAATTAATATTGACAAAGGGGATGAGCAACCAGATGAATAGGGAGATGCGTTTGATCATGTGGAAATGATCAAAATTGGACGTCTACACAAGCAAAATGTGTGATTTGGTTATTTTGAAGATTCTAGTGTATCAGTTTATGTCTACATTTCATGACAGTATAGTGTATGAGTATGCAAAGAATACCCATAGAGCTTGATGGTTGGACATGCAATTCAAGTTATGCAAGGAAACTTTTTCATTTGGTAGCATAGTTTCAGTGGTCAACTTTGTAGAGAACTACACTTTACAACCACAGTGTGAGGTGCAGTCACAATATTACAACTCCACACAAGTTTCTATATTTGTGCACATAGCATTCATTCATGTAGCTGATAGTATAAAGGACCAAAGAAAGGTATTGAAGGAGTACCCCTTTTATATTAGTGATGATCACACACATTCTCCAAAGTTCATGCAAGGTTGCTTCCAATTGTTCTACAATGATTTGGCTCAGAGGGGCATAGCATATGGTTAGCATATCATATGGTCGGATAACTATCCAACATAGTTCAAGAACTTGCACATGTTCTACTAGTTGAGCAAGATGCATGTCATTATAGGTGTTCAACATATGTGGAACTTTTGTGAGGTCATGAATGGAAAGGGGGAGCATGATGGTACAAGAGCATGTGTCAAAAGAGCATTAGCACGAGAAGAGTTAAAGTATAAAGACAATGTGAAGTTGACAAATGCAAAATCAATCGTCTAGTGGTGTAATGCTTCGATGGGTCCAGGTAATGAAGGTAAGTCTTCAGTTCATTGATTTTTTTGGTTGATGGATGATACTAACATTGCACCATATGAGGATTTTTGTACACTGACAGGATCAAGTGAGCTACACTTTTTCCTTAGCTCAAATGCAGGTTCATGGATTATCCATATGCAAAAGATGGCATGCTTTTTTTCTTCATGTACAATGCAATCCTGAGATGAGTGTGAGTCAAACAAGTTGGTTGAGAAATGGTGGTTAAGTTATCTTAGCCCACTTCAAACATATCGCCCTCCAATGACATTGGAACTAACACAGATGGAATCATCGGTTGAATTTGACCACATATCAGATCTAATTCAACCAGGTAATATATCTACTTGCATAGTTTTTGAAATTCCTATTATTATCTTACTTTGTAGTGTATTTGTAATGTTGACTAATTTCATCTAATTTTCTGCAAATATCAATGTAGGGCATGTTTATGTAGTTATTGAAGATGAAGAAAATGAAGAGGGAATAGATTATTACTTGTGTCATTGTGTAGAGGGAAAAAAGAAATTGGAGGCCCCAATTATAGATGGATAAAACATTGAATACCCTACAGGCTCAGTTGTTGTTACAAGAACGTGGCTTAGAGGGTACCCACATAAGAGTGTTAATGTTTGGATGTTTTAGGACTTTGACACGCATCAGAAGATTCTTCATTACTTGAACCTTGTCATGGCATCCAATGTTCATTTGATCAAATATGGGGGTAAACCTTTGAACAATACCTTGTGGAAGGTGAGTGATTTTGACCATGATGCAATACTTGATACAATAAAGAGTAGAGTAGATCCAAATGGTTCGTTGGATTAATTTCTAATTATGCACATTGATTCTTATTAATTTCTAAGTATGTGCATTAATTTGTATGATGCTAATGCTATCATCTAATGTTTATATCATGTATGTAGGTGATTGATGAAGTTATCAGACTTGCAAATATAACACACTTTATGTTTAGAACTATGGAAAAGGATACAATGTTCAATGGTATTTTATTTTTTCTCAAAAATATGCAAAAGAAAATGATGTAGGATATTCTCAATAGAATAGTAAACTAAGTGGAAGATTAAATTGTGTTGGTTTTATAACACGTTAGAAGTTTCCAAAAGGTTGAAAAGTAATAGTTTGGTTACATTCTATTCATGTTTATCCTCATTACCTTGAGGACCCTCTAAAGTTTAATCCTGATAGGTGGGAAGTATGCTTGATATTCATATAAAAATTACCTTTTAAGATATTCAATGGACTAGATTAACTAGTGATATGTTTTAAGATATTGCATAAATGAACACACAAGTTTTAGATTATTGACATATGACATGTTTATTTGAATTGATTATGTGATTATGTGATTATTAATATTTACAATCTCTTTTCTTTGTTTAGGTGGGAGCTAGTAGACCTAAATAAATTTATAAACTATATGCTAAATCCAAGACTAGTAGATGGTACTAAATTATTCATTTGAAGCTAACGTCATCATGGCCACCTATGGTGTAGACATTATAAATTTGTGTGTGAAGCTTAGTGAGGGAATTTCAATTTATTCATTTAAAGTTAACCTCCTCATGAGCACCTATGATGTAGACATTATAAGAGCATCTCGAATGTATGAGTGACAATGTAAAAGATCTATGAGAACGTAGTACCTAAGGAATCCTTGAATCCTATTTTTGGTTATTATGAGAGAATCTGATAAGTTGAGTTTGTGTGCATGAAAATTGGGCACATTGATTCAATATTTGATTTAAGTGGGGTGTTGGAAATCACATAGGTTGATTTTTTTCTCATGATTTTGTATTACCACTTGATAGTTTTGAGAAAGAATTGTGCCTACAAGTACAAAAACTTGGGTGTCATATTGGTGTATGAAGCATATTAGACAATTGTAGCACAAACATAAGAATTAGAACTACCAAACAAATCTCATTTTATTGTAAACATCATATTATTACTATACTGAGTGTAATAACCATTGATGGTTACCAATCATTCTTTTTCTTCTTTTATTCTATCCCTATTATAATGAGCACCAATTGACTAACTTATTATAAAAAGTTAATTTATTAAAACAAATCAACCTAATGATTATATATCAATATCAATATAGCATACCATATATTCACATAAACATTTAAGAAGTTCAATTTGTAAACATTTTTTATGCATAATGTTATAAAATAATGTCAACATGTCAAAAAAAAATCACATTTACAAGTAATAGAAGCATTTATGACTTGTTAGATGTTGTTCAAGTAACATGAATTAACTCAAGTACCCCACAAGTTCTTCGCACATGTTTTCCAACTAAAAATTTATTTATGCCCTCAAACATTTGTAATTGGGTTTGTGATCTAGTTCCCTAGTTCCTATTTATTGTTGTCCTCAAACATTTGTAATGATATTTACTCAAATTTTGAAATTTAATGTTGTCCTCAAACATTTGATGTAGTGTAATCTCTTAACAATCCAACTTGCAAAAGGGCAACAATCTTTGATGGCTTGTTACCCAAAGGCCATGTCAATTACGAGAATTCCATCTAAGACATTGTGATAACGTAGGGAACCTCTACAATAACCTCTCTTGGTTTTAATTATCTCAGAGTCATTTTCCTATGGTGTCCAGTTTTCACTTGATAGAAAAAGTGTCAAATGCAAACAGTGTAAAGTTGCAAAGTGGTGCAACTTTCATGTTTTAACTTTTGTGACCAAATAGACTATTCCAACGTGTCCAAATGGGTACATTTACACTAGGCATGGTCCTCTTTCACACCCAAACACATCGAATCACTCTGAGCTATGTTCAACCAACTCGATCCCTTAAGGGTCCAAAGTGGAAAATGGTTGCAATCTTTGAAAATCTATTAGTCAGAAATCTGATGCTTAAAAAATCTCCATCTGAGCCTATGGGATCATGTTGGGCCCTTCTACAATAACCTCTCTCAGTTTTTGTTATCTCAGAGTCATTTTCCTGTGGTGTCCAATTTTCACTTAATGGAAAAAGTGTCAAATGCAAGCAGTGTAAAGTTGCAAAGTGGTGCAAATTTCATTTTGCAACTTGTGTGACCAAACGAACTGTTCCAACGCATCCAGATGGGTATGTTTATGGTAAGAATGATTCCCTTTCACATCCAAACATGTTGAATCACTCTAAGCTACATTCAACCGGCTTGATCCCTTAAGGGTCTAAAGTGCAAAATGGTTGCAATCTTTGACATACTTTATACTCAAAAATCATGATGCCTACAAAATATTTGTCTAAGCCTATGGGATTGTGTTGGGCCCCTCTATAATAACCTCTCTCAGTTTTTGTTATCTTAGAGTTGTTTTCCCGTGGTGTCCAGTTTTCACTTGATGGAAAAAGTGTCAAATGCAAGCAATGTAAAGTTGCAAAGTGGTGCAACTTTCATTCTGCAACTTGTGTGACCAAATGGACTATTCCAATGTGTTAAAATAGGTACATTTACACTAGGAATGGTCATCTTTTACACTGAAACATGTCAAATCATTCCAAGTTATCCTTAAGGGTCCAAAGTGCAAAATGACTACAATATTTGATGAGCTATTACTCAGAAATCGTGATGCTTATAAACTCTTCATCTGAGCCTACGAGATTGCATTGGGAACCTCTATAATAACCTGTCTTGGTTTTTGTTATCACTAAGTCATTTTTCTGTGGTGTCCAATTTTCACTTGATGGAAAAAGTGTCAAATGCAAGCAGTGTAAAGTTGCAAAGTGGTGCAACTATAGTTTTACAACTCATGTGACCAAATGAATTGTTCCAATGCATCTATATGGGTACGTTTACATTAAGAATGGTCCTCTTTCACATCCAAACACGCTGAATCACTCTGAGCTACGTTTAACTAGCTCAATCCCTTAAGAGTCCAAAATGCAAAATGGTTGCAATCTTTGATGGGCTATTACTCAGAAACTGTGATGTGTATGAACTCTTCGTCTGAGCCTATAGGATCATGTCAGGTCCCTCTACAATAACCTCTCTTTTTTTTGTTATCTTAGAGTGGTTTTCCCATAGTATCCAGTTTTCAGTTGATAGAAAAATTGTCAAATGTAAGTAGTGTAAAGTTGTAAAGTGGTGCAAATTTTGTTCTGCAATGTGTGTGACCAAACAAGCTATTCCAACACATTTGAATGGGTAAATTTACACTAGGAATGGTTCTCTTTCACACCAAAACACGCTGAATCACTCTGAGCTATGTTTAACTAGTTTGATCCCTTAAGGGTCCAAAGTGCAAAATGGATGCAATATTTGATAGGCTATTTCTCGGAAACCATGATGCTTACAAAATCTTCATCTGAGCCTAAGGGATTGCATTGGTCCCCTCTACAATAACCTCTCTCAGTTTTTTTTTTATCTCAAAGTCATTTTTTGGTGGTGTCTAGTTTTCATTTGATGGAAAAAGTGTTAAATGCAAACAGTGTAAAGTTGCAAAGTGGTGCAACTTTTGTTTTGCAACTCATGTGACCAAAAAAACTATTCCAACATGTCCAGATGGGTACATTTACACTAGGAATGGTCCTCTTTCACACCCAAACACTCTGAATCACTCTGAGCTACGTTCAACATGCTTGATCCCTTAAGGGTTCAAAGTGCAAAATGGTTGCAATCTTTGATGGGCTATTACTCAAAAACCATGACACTTACAAACTCTTTGTCTGAGCCTACAGGACCATGTTGCGCCCCTCTACAATAACCTCTATCAGTTTTTTCTATCTTGGAGTTATTTTCTTGTGGTGACGACTTTTTAGATGATAGAAAAAGTGTCAAATGCAAGCATTGTAAAGTTGCAAAGTGGTGCAAATTTCATTTTGTAACTCATGTGACCAAATAGACTATTCCAATGCATTTGGATAGATACATTTATGCTAGGAATGGTCCACTTTTACACCCAAACATGTTGAATCACTCCAAGGTACATTCAACTGGATCGATCCCTTATGATGGCACGCTAAACAATCAAAAAGAGAAACATTCACATGATACTTGAGAATTCTAAGTTCTCCACACCAAAAGCATATGATCATCCTCAAGTCTAGCAAGGGAAAGCCATTTTTTAATTATCCTCCTTTCCCTTACAACAATATACAACCAATTGAAAATATGTACAATGGTGGAACTTGGAAATATTTTGTTTTTTCCTCAATTAACAACTTTGGTTGTGAAGCATTTTGTCATTTTCATTTGAAATGATTTTCTATGCTTGAAAATTGAAGTATAATAGGAACAAGTGATGCTCTCACATGCATTTATTATTTGGTGTGATAAATAATGTTTTCACCCAAGTCCATTTCTTTTTTGTATTATAAATTATAAAAAATTCACCCAAGTCTATTTCCTATATAGGAAATAATATTGCAAAAAGTTGACATATAGATCTTTCAACATGTTTATATGGTGATGGATAAAGAAAATAACAATTCATTTTGTACTATGAGGATTATGCTTTGAAAATGTTTAAGACTAATCAAGATAAATGTTTGTATGATAATGTGTCACGAAGTTAACTGCTCATCATCTACTATGAATATTATGTTTTGCAAGTGTTGTGAAGATTATGTATCCTTTTCTTAATTGAGTTGTTCCAATCAAAAGAATAAATATAATGGAATCTTTTTATGAAACATCTCATGGAATACCAATTGAAAATGTGTTTTTTGCTTTTAGATAAAGCATTTGTTGGAACTCTTTGAATTAAACTAAATTAATATATATAAGAACAAGGGAGCACTAAGAAATACGTTGCTCAAGGATCTTAAATAAGCCTTCTTATCAAATTTGAAAAAGCATGATAATCCTATGGTTGATAATTTTGTACTGATCAAAGTGGGTACTAATTCTATATTATATAGATCATAATTCTTCTTTATCTTTAAGATATTCTAAATTTGGAAATGGTTTCACCAAGTTGTGAAGGATGAACTGTTCTTTATTCAGTTATGCCTATGTGGGTTCATTTTCCTTATCTCTTGTTGGAATTTTGGGTGGATTACTGCTTTCAAAGTATGGGGAATGCTTTGGGTAGATTTATATCCATCAATCTAGTTGGTGCATGGGCACCATGCTAGTTTTTGTAAATAAGGTCTTGTTGTTGAGTTTTTGGTGTCTAAAGTATTTTTTTATGCAAATAAGGTCATAATAGACTATTAGAAATGTATTGATTCTATGTTGGGTTGGTTTTAGGAAATGTTGTCTCATTTTGCAAATATTATAAAAAAATTGCTTTGCAACATTACACTTTTTTCATATTTGGAAGACCAACGATCAAGGAATTCAAAAGGTAGTTGCAACCATTGGTAGGTGTTGGGAAATATTTAAAAAGGATTTTAAACCTCAAGGCAGACGTTGGAGAGTTGGCTTTTGAAGATTAAACAATAAAGTTCCATGTTTTTCCTTGAAAATTATATGTTTTTCCTAGTAAACTACTACTATAGGGGTCTGTATAGACCCATATTGAATGAAATTGATCAAACATGATTTGAATTGGATAGATACATGTGTTATGAGAATTTTGGATTTTGTGTGATTTTTATTCATAAATAAATATTTTTTTTATTGTCATTTTTCTGTAGGCGATCTATAGACTCAAAATTTGTGGCTTTAAGAGTGAAAAATGGAGAATTAGGCCATTCCACTTGGTGAATCATGATATAAATTTGTGGAATGGAACAATTAGGAGTAGGTTTTGTTTTAATCTAGTTGGTATGAGTAGGGAAGGTGGATTGTGATAATTGGAGTGATGTCGTAGTTGCAATTCTTCATGATTTTGGTGAAAAGTGATGCTTTGGATGTAGGGTTTGTACAAAAATTTGTGGAATTGGTCATGTAATGGTTGGTATAGCTTGTTCAGGACATATGTGAAGTTGTTGAGGTGTTGGTAAGATGAAATAGTGATTAGAGAACAAAGTTTCAATAAACCCTCCTTGCTTCAAGCTTGAAATGGCCTAAACAAGGGTTTGATGTTTTGGTGAATTTATGATTGTTTACCCTAATGAAAGTTGGTGATTCAGAGGTTTTGTAACTTGGTGAAGGTCATTCAAGGGATATTTAAGTTTGATAGAGTGATTGGGTTGGTGTTGCTTTGGGAAATAGGCCTAATTGGGCTTTGTTGTTGCAGGACAATCAAATTTAGGAGGGTACTTTTCAAAGTAAGTCTATTTGGTTTCTAGGTATGTTTAAGAAGGCCTTAATGGGTTCTTTAAACTATTTTCTATTTTTGGAGATTCAAACTGGTTGGAAATTTGTACCTATTTTTTATCATTTGGAATACTACAAGCAAACAAGCCTCTTATGAGTGAGCATTTGGAAAAGTGAGAGATCAAAGTTATAGAAGACTTTCTTTGGTTTGAAACTACCAATATTATGATGTTCAAAGTGTTTTGAGGGATTAAAAAGAGTTTGGAACCATGATTGCAAGTTTGGGTGTTTTGTAGCTTTGTAGAGCCAAGTGCTTTGTGAAGGGAATGGTGAGTCAAAAAGGGATGTACAAGCAAGAATTGTTTGAGTTTGGTCAAATTGTGATTCTTTAAAGGATTTTCCTCCCTACTCTCTATCAAGTGGTATCAGAGCATAGGTGTTAGATATCTTGAAGGTGAAAGGTTGTAGTTTGAAGAAGTGAAGAGTTGTAGATTAATGGAAAAGATTCCTCCAAAGAGCAATCGAACAACCAAAGAAGTCAGAGAGCTGAAGGAACAATATGCAAAGAAGGTGAGACTTTATAAGGACTCTCATGATCAAGTTTCCCTTGCCATAATTGCAGCCCTGGAGAAGAGTCAAAGAAGAGGAATGGTTAGTGGTGACCAAAGTGATAAAAAGGATGAGGGTGATAGTGAGAACCCTCCAGTAGGAGTCCATGATGATGAGGACTTGGACCTTGGAGAGATGAGAATGGTCAGGATGCTAAAGGCTATCAAGGGGGATAATACTCCAAAGGTGAAAGTTGAAGTGCCTATGTATGGTGGAAAGATGGATAGTGAGGAAGTATTGGGTTGGATAAATGCTCGTGATAGTTTATTTGAGTTTGAAGAGATAGAAGATAATAAGAAGGTGATGTTTTCAAAAACCAAGTTGAAGGGCCCTACCCTAACACAGTGGAACTATGTTCAAGAAGAAAGAGTAAAGAAGGGAAAAAACAAGATAAGTTCATGGGACAAAATGGTAGTTAAGGTGAAGGCACAATTTCTGCCTGCAAATTATGCAATTCATACCTTTAGAAAGCTATAAAATTTAAGGAAAAAGGAGTTAGATGTGATGGCATACACTGAAGAGTTCCATAGACTAAGTATTAGAGTAAGAGATACTGAAGATGAGGTAGAAAAGGTTGCAAGGTATCTAAATGGTCTTAGACTCAACATTCAAGATGAAATTGGTCTCACAACACCTAGGATAGTTGAAGAGTGTTTGCAGTTGGTTGTCAAGGCAAAGGAAATGATAAAAAGAAGGCAAGAAAGACAAGGAAGAGGTAGAGGCAACACTAATAGAGGAAGAGGTACAAGACAGACCTATGAAGAGCAAGAAGATGCAAACAAAAACAAAACCAAGTTGTTGATCAAAGGGGTGGTTTTAGAGGCTACAGAGGAAGATTTGGTGGAGGTAGAGGTGCAAGCTCATTTTCAGGAAGATGTTACCATTGTTATTAGTTTTCTCATCAAGCATGGAAGTGTCCAAAGAAACAAGGTTCTACTTCAAGTGGTGGTGATAAAAGAGTTCAATTGGTGCAAGAGGATGACTGTGAAAGTGTAAGCTCTCCTAATCAACTTGCTGCTCCAAAAGTTGGGGAACTATTGATGGTGAGAAGAACACTCCCCCAAGCATCCAAGGAGAAAGAATCAACACAAAGGAGAACACTATTCAGGACAACTTGTAAATACAATGGAAAAGTATGTAAAGTTGTTGTAGACTCTAGAAGTACTAATAACGTGGTATTTACTTAAATGGTTTATAAACTGAAATTGAAACAAATACATCATGAAACACCCTACAAAGTTTCTTGGTTGAATGATGATCAATCTATTTTGGTGAATGGACAAGATTTGGTTGAATTTAACATTGGTGGATATAAGGACAAAATACTTTGTGATGTGTTGCCTATGGATTGTTGTCATTTGTTGCTTGGAAAACCATGTCAGTTTGATAGACATGCAATTTATGATGGCAGACACAATACTTATGCTATTGAGAAGGATGGAAATTCTTTTACACTAACACCATTGTAGGAGAATGATAAAGCACAAGGTAAGGCATCTAAGGTGATTATGTTAGGAAAGAAAGAGTTTGTGAAGCTATAGGAAGACAAAAATGAAGAGTGTGCAACCACTTCAAGGCTTGAAGATGTTAGGACAACAAATGGAAGAGAAGATGATGTGTTGATGTCAAAAACAAAGAAAGAGAACGTCAAGGATGAATTACTTGTGAAGACTCAAGATGGGTTAGAGAAGCATGATGTAATCATGATAGGAACAATGCTTTGTTTAGTGGTTGGAAAAGAGGTTAGTGGACAGTCAACTTTTGTCAAGATAGAGGTTTATAAATCTGATGGTATAGAGGTACTTGGGGTAGAGAATCTAAAAGGAGAAATGAAGGAAAAAGGTGAATT
>VDFB02123868.1:0-79376 GCA_007258455.2 Sequoia sempervirens | reverse complement strand
GCATGAGAGAGGCAATTTTTTGGATGGCTGCATATTATGATGCAGTTCCTGATCCGGCACAGCGGAGATTCTGTTATACCAGGAAGACACCTCAGATGTCAGCGCCATCTCAGTCATTAGGGACATGGACACGTGGTTACAATGATTCACCAAGTGTTTCACTTGGCAGAGGAGTAGGACCTAAGTCTCCACAGAGATTAGATGTGGAGAGTTCATTTGGGAGGTGACAGGCTACTGAGTTTTTGACAAATGCAGGATGGAGTGTATAGGATTTATTGACAGAGAGCAGAGATGTTCTATATCCCTGGATTTTGTATTTTATCATGTGATGTATGATGGACATGTGACAGACATTATATTATTTTGATATGGGACAGTTCTTATTGACACCATGTAGTATGTTTCTTTGTATGATGGGTGATTATATGCATGCGTATATGGTAGTACATGTTTATATGGATGGATGCATTGGTTTATTTATACTCATGTGTTGGTTTATTTATGCTCATGTTCACGAAATGTTCACATGGATGATTGGAATATGAATAATTTTATATGGATAATCATACTTATGCTTAGTTATGTTTATGTCTTGATTTATTGAGATGTCTATGTGGATGATTGGATATATGTACTTATGGAATATGAATAATTGTATTGACGCATGGTGATGGTAACATGGTATGTGTACCTATGGGATCTATGATGATTTTTATATATATGGATGCCTAGTGGATGGATTTGTCATGTATGTATATGCGTGTGATGGATTTTGTATGAATAATTTATATATGCAGGATGTGATGTATGATGCATCTAACACTTTGTGATGCAGGTGGTGATGGGTGTAGGGATAATACTTTTGTAATTTTAAAGGAAATAACATACGAAATGCCAATAAGAACTGACATGATAATGAGAGGTGAGTATGTAGTGATGGTGAAGATGGATGTCATTTGGCATCTGTCAAAAAGTATCAGTATCCTGGGGAGAGTGGAAAAGAATGGGGGAAAGTATTTGCACAACCAAAACCATAGGGTGAATGTAATGCAATGATTATGAAAATGCAATCCTAATTCAATTTTCCATCTTTGGAGCACTGGTTTTTGCTATAGCATAAGACACGATACACCAAGGTATAGAGGACTGAGGTAGATTAGTGTCTAATGCATGAGACAAACACGCCAGACAAGAAGGCTATCCCAATACCCCAAAGTCGCAAAGAAAGACTTTAGTCGGGGCTGGTATTGAGATAACCACAAGTACAAAAGGATGCCCCAACATAACACAAGACCTCCAGGATCTTGGTGGGTACTATGTGGGACAACCAAAAAGAAACAATCAAAGAAAAGGTCAAGATATGCCCCTATGTGGACCAATCAAAACACGCCATAATATGATGGATTATGGCGGCCTTGACAAGTGATGATAGGGAGTCCAAATGATAAACAAAAACCAAAAGCATCAAAAGATCACAATCAATTTCAAATGTCTATTGCCATAGGACCAAGGGGATAGATGGAATTGATGAGGTCTGTTAGGAAGGATGTATCCTGATGAGACCTATCATGGATACCAAACTAAAAGATTGATATGACCTAGGATATTCAAAATTGATTAGATTTGTTGGTACAAGAGGGTCTTGTTTGTTAGGGACCGGCTGGATAAAGGCATAGCTTGATGACACAACCCAAGGGAGACAAGACACAACCTAAAGACCTAGGGGCTCGGGGGCCGATCAGAGATTGGCCTTGCCTACGTGAAAGCGCAGAGCCCTCGTAGTTCATGGAAAAAGACCATGGATAAAGCGGAAAGAAGACAATGGTGACCGATGATGAAAGATACAACACGCGACAAACAAATGCCCCGGGGGAGGATCCAATGACCAACCTTGCCTACGTGAAAGCGTAGGGGCAACGTAGTTCGATAAAAAAGACCGCGGATGAAAGTGAAAAGGGACTGGTGAAGACGAAGCGATGAAGGACCAAAACAAAATTGGTCCAAAAATTCCCCAGGGGCAGATCAAATGATTCTACGCCACGCAAGGCAGGGCAAACGAAGCCCACAAAGGATTGAAAACGTGAAGGGATGGATCAGATGAGACCAAATGGCGAAATGATCCTATATGACAAACACGGGACTAAACCGAAGAAGGGAAATGAAAGATATAAGTCAAAGCAGATATATGTGCCCATTTATGGGATGTGTAAGGTGGGTCGTCCGCTCAACTGTCTCAAAAAATACCCCACCTGGCTTCCAGTCGATGTGGGTGGGGAGATATGCTGAGGAAAAGCCCAAAATAATCAGGGATGTCAAGTAGAGGACGATTAAGCCCCCGATGACGCCTTCCGCTGATAGGTTTTCTACCCATCCATACTTATCCAAGGCGCCTACCCAGAGGTAGTTTCACCCATAGACTTTTATTTTATTTCTCTTCTACTATTTTTGGACGTCACTTTTTTTTTTTTTTTTTTTTTTTGGAGAGGATAGACCGTTTTGATTCTGTTTAGAACCTTTTCAGATGGAGAATATTGACAGGTTCGTCAAGGGGATCTCCTTCCAGGGTAGTCAATCTGTAGGCTCCAGATCCATACTTGGCACTGACAATATACGGCCCTAGCCAGTTTGCCTCAAATTTTTCTTTCTTGTTATGGTCTTGCTAACTATGCTGGTTTTCCTTGAGAACAAGTTCACCAACTTGGAATTGCCTGGGGTGGACCTTTTTATTGTAATGATGTTTGAGACGATTCTGGTATACTTGTAGGTGATCATAGGCTCGTATTCTCCGTTCATCCAGTAGCTCTAGCTGTGCAAGCCATGCAACGTGAGCATCTTCTTCGCTGATGAGGTTCTTTAAAGAAATTCTCAATGAGGGGATCTCAACTGCGATTGGCAAGACGGCTTTTGCACCGTATACTAAAGAATATGGGGTGGCACCTATTGGAGTGCGGATAGATGTACGGTATGCCCAGAGGGCGGGATGAATATGAAGGTGTCAATCTCGTCTAGTGTTATTGACAACCTTTTTGCGGATGCAGATGAGGGTCTTGTTGGTTGCTTCTGCCTGACCATTACCCTGAGGATAATAAGGTGTCGACCAATGATGCTAAATATGGAAGGTGTCGCAGAGGTGTTTCATGGGTTGGTTTTTAAACGGCTTTCCATTATCAGAAATGATGGTGGATGGGATACCATATCTACAGAGAATATGGTAGAGGATGAATTTAGAAATCTGAGTACCGGTGATTTGTGAGAGTGGCATTGCTTCCACCCATTTGGTGAAGTACTCAGTTACGGTGATGATGAATGTATGGCCGTCAGATGATGGTGGGTGAATCTTTCCAATCAAGTCGAAACCCCATTGAGAAAACGGCCAGGGTGCTAGGAGAGGCTGAAGATCTTGTGCTGGAGCGTGGATCAAATCTGCATGCTATTGGCATGGAAGACATTCCTTTACAAATTCATAAGCATCATGTTCCAGTGTAGGCCAATAGTATCTAGCCCGTAAGATCCTTTTGGCCAGAGCCATACCATTTGAGTGAGCCCCACAAATACCAGCATGTACTTCCATTAGTACCGTTTGGGCCTCGGTCTCATTCAGACATCTTAGGAGGATTCCATCATACCCGCGACGATAAAGCGTATCACCAACGATGATGTATCGGGACGAATGATGGATGACGGATTTACATTGGTTGCGTGTAAGTTCTGGGGGTATGGTATTGTCACGGAGGTAAGTATATATGTCTTGGTACCACGGGGAGGCGGGACCTACAATATCGCACACTGTGTCGGTCTTAGGAACATCATATGCAGGGATTAAAAGGTGTTCGACAAGAAACTCACACTCTGTTCGATCCTTGGGCATGTCAATCAAAGAACCAATAGTGGCCATGGCATCTGCTGCTTTATTCTACACCCTAGGGATTTGGTCAAACTGTATGGAGATGAAATATTTCTTGAAATCATCCACCATGCATTTATAGGGTAACAGTTTATCATCCTTTGTGAGGAATTCATCATTAACTTGTCTAATAACCAACAAGGAATCCCCAAAGACTTTCAAATGTTTTATGTGCCACTGTTTTGCAATTCTAAGGCCAGTGAGGAGAGCTTCGTATTCTGCCATATTGTTGGTACATGGAAACGCTATCCTAAATGATTTTGGGATGTAGTCAAGTTGAGGAGTGACTAATAGAATTCCTGCTCCTAATCCATTATGAGTGTAGGAGCCATCGAAATATAACGTCCAAGTAGGCGCTTCTGTCACTGTGTAGATTTCTTCATCTGGGAATTCAGTGTCTAAGGGGTAAGCATCTACCAATGGTGCTTTGGCCAATTGATCAGCAATAACTTGTCCTTTTATGGCTTTGCGCTCTACATACTCTATGTCAAATTCACTGAGGAGCATGACCCATTTGGCCATGCGGCCAGTCAAAGTGGTTCTAGATAATAGATACTTCAAGTGGTCAGTTTTAGCGATTAACTTGACCAGGTGACTGAGCATGTAATGGTGTAGTTTCTGTGTACTAAAGACCAGTGCTAGGCAAGCTTTTTTCATAGGGGAGTAATATAACTCATAGCCAACTAGTGTTCGGCTGATGTAGTAGATTGCCCTTTCCTTGAGTGACTCATCATGTTGCGCCAATAATGCCCCCAGAGTGACTGAGGTAGCAGAGATATAAAGCAGGAGGGGCTTTCCTAGAATAGGTGGCATCAGAATCGGTGGATGAGCTAAATATTCCTTAATTTTATCAAAACCAATTTGACACTGTGGAGTCCATCAGAAGGTGGAATCTTTATTCAAAAGATGGGTAAATGGCTGACATTTATCTACGAGCTAGGCTATGAACCGACGGATGGACTGCATTTTTCCCTAGAGGCTCCTTAACTGCTTTAAATTGTGTGGAGGTGGCATGTTCAGAATAGCCTTTACCTTAGCAGGATCAACTTCAATACCTCTGCGAGAGACTATGAAACCCAACAATTTCCCTGATGTGACCCCAAAGACACTTTTTCGGATTCAGTCGCAACTTATAATGCTCTAACCACTCAAATGTCTTTTTCAAGATGGCGGGATGCTCTGCTCGTGTTTTGGATTTCCCTAATAGGTCATCAACATAGTCTTCCATGATGATATGGATGAGGTCATGGAAGATAACTGTCATGGCTCTCTGATATGTTGCCCCCGTGTTTTTGAGACCGAAGGGCATAACATTGTAACAAAAGGTACCCCAGGGAGTTGTGAAGGTAGTTTTGTGTTGGTCTTCAGGTGCAATTTGAATCTGGTTATAACTGGAGAAGTCGTCCATAAGGGACACCATCTCATGTCCTGCTGTTAGGTCGACCAACATGTCAATATTAGGGAGAGGGAAATCGTCTTTTGGGAAGGCTTTGTTGAGATCCCTAAAATCCGTGCAGACCCGAATGTCTCCGTTGGGTTTGGCAACTGGAACTATATTGGAGATCCATTCGGAGTAGTCAATTGGTCTGATAAAACCCGCATCCAGTAACTTCTCCAATTCCTTCTTAACCAACAATGCGACTTGTGGATGCATCTTACGGAGTTTTTGATTGACAGGCTTGGCATCTGGGTGAATGTCTAAGTGATGAACCACTAAAGCAGGGTCTAAGCCTAGCATGTCTGAGTATGACCAGACAAAGTTGATGATTCTTTCTCGGAGTAGCTGCACAAAGATCAGATACTCTTGTTCAGAGAGTGATTTGGATACATAGATGATCTTCGGACTTTCAGCAGTTCCCAAATTAACTTCGTGCGTCTCTTCAATCAGGATAGATGATCTGGCAGATAGCTGAGTTCCCATAAGGGGAAGATGAACATCTCCATCTTCTGGCGCCTCTTCGAGGTTTTCGCCTTCAAATGCGTCCTTTATTTTTACTTTTTCCAGGTCAGGAAGTGCCTCAGGGAGGTTTTCACTAGATGACCTCTTTTTACTTTTCTTATTTTTATTTTTGCGATTGGAGTGTTCATCCTCCCCCAATCCCATAAGGTTGACGTATGTGTCCGCAGACATACTGACAGGTGTGGTGTTATGTAGGTCCCAATCAATGAGTTCAGGGTGACAAAGGGATAGGCTGATGGTGCAAACGGATAGACATTCGAACATGGACGATAAGTCAGTGTGATCGACATCATCGTACGCATGTATGATGGATTCCTCCTCGGGTATGTCTACCAATGAGCCCTCATCCATGGTGATACTATGAGAAGTATTAGATGATGTTGCAAGGCTTTTCTGTTTGCTGTCATACCCAATTCCTACCTTCTTTGGTGACTAGGGTGTATCAATGGGTTGCAACTGCCCTTGTTCCTCTTTACCTAGGCCTCTACCTTGATAGTTATGCTTTTCCATAAACTTTGTTGGCCAAGGATATTTTTCTTGAAAATATTTCTTTAGAGGAGTTTCTAGTTCAGGCTCTTCTCAGTAGACCCATTAGCTTATGTCTTCCTCTGGTGCATCAACCTTGACATTCGGAGATCTGAAAATGGTAGTGGGAATGTTTTTACCGCTGAAGGTGATGATCTTGTCCTCTTTTTGTGTAGCGTGTGAAGGTTGATTGTACTTGTATGGTGACAGTGGCATGGTGGCTACATTGAGAGTCGTATGCATTTCATATTCACCACACCCTTTGTCAATGATCTGGACTTTGGTGACTGAAGGATTAGTGGTGGAGGATGGAGTGGTAGATGGTGGATTAGAGGATGATGATTGGGATGCCCCCATTTCAACCCCAGGGCAATAATGCAAATGGGGAAAAGATGCTTCTAGAGCATGGAAGTATTTGAATGGTTGGGGGTCGGCATAAATGGTAACCTCTTGTCCGTTGACTGAAAATTTGAGGCACTGATGGTAAGTGGAGGGTACGGCTTGCATAACATGGAGCCATGGACGGCAAGGAGGAGATTATACGGTAAGTCCAGATCAAGGACATGACATGTAGTATATTGGAGCACAGGTCCTACCTGGATAGGAAGACTAATGATTCCTTCTGAATTTCTCTCTGCATTGTCATAAGCCTTGATTGTAACGATCTGATTGCTTAAGTCCACTTGAGTATATCCTACCTGTTTTATGAATTTCAAAGTGCATAAATTAAGGGCAGAGCCATTATCTACCAAGACCCTTTTTATTTTATGGCGGGAAACTATGACTTCAATATGTAGTGGGCGGTTATGATTGATATTGATATTGGGCATATCGTTTTGGTTAAAGTGGAGGTGCTGAGATGAAGCCAAGTGTCCCACCAAAGCTTGGAATTGTGTGGGGTCAATATCATTGGGCACATGGGTTTCCTGCAAGGCTCTATTGAGGATTTCTTGATGCACCGGGGAAGACTTAAGTAAATCCAAAATGGATATATGAGTGGGGGTCTTCCTTAGGTGATCAAGGATGTTGTATTGAGAGTTTATAGGAGTGGGTTGGATGGGTGCAGAGGCTACAGGGACGGTGATGCGGGCTCGTCGCATAGTCATAGCACATTGAGGGTCTTTGGCTTTAACGTGTATCATGGATACTCGGGGTTCCACCTACTCAATGTAATGAATAACACCTTCATAATTGAAGGGCACATTCTTGTAATTCACATTGTTTGTGCTATTATTTTGAGGATTACTATTGGAGGTGCTAGGGCCTTGATTGTGGTTGGGGAAGGCGTTTTGATAGATTTGCAGTTGAGCATTGGACAACGAAGGTTGACTAGGGTCAACCTTGATATCTCCTCGATCGATGAGATCTTGGACATAATTCTTCAAACCCTGACACTTATTTAACGAGTGTCCCTTGATTTTATGAAAGTCACAATACTCATTTTCTTTAAACCATGTCGGCTTGGGTTTGCACTCATCGAATGGCTTGGTGATAGGGTATGTGATGGGGTAATTGATTTGTAACAATTTATTAAAAACAACACTCAGGGGTTCACCCAATTGGGCGTATTGACGTTTGGTGTTCCCCTAATTTTTTTGGTTTGACTATTGAGGGGGTTGAGGTGCCCCCTAGGGTACTGATATGGCATTGGGTACAGACTGTTGTTGCCTTTGGGATGCATTAGCCACTTGGACATGTTTGGTATTTGTCACTCCGTCATTCACTGCATTTTTGTTCTTATTCCAGAATCGTGGTTTATCTCCAAATGAACTTTCTTTATCATGAATGTGTATTTTGATGTGTCCTTTGGCAATAAGGGCACATTCAAGGATAGGCCCCTTTTCCACTATCTCTATGAAAGTGGTGACACAATGTAGTCTAAAATTGTGGGCCATGTCAGGATGAGAATTTTCCACGAAAATGGTGACCATGTCTTTTTCTTTCAAAGGATTTTTCATTCGACTAGCTAATGCACGCCACCGTTGGAGGTAGCTGGTAAAGGTTTCTCCATCACATTGTTTCTCTTTTAGGAGATCTAAGGTGTCTATATCCTTCTGCAAATTGAAAGAGAAGTAAGATACAAAATTCTCGGATAAGTCTGCAAAAGTTTGTATGGAACCCTTTTCGAGAGTCATGAACCAATCTAGGGCGTGGCGTGCTAGGCTTCATGGGAACAAGCGCAAGAGATAGTTATCACTGTACATGACTTCTTGACACTGTGAATAAAACTCCTGCAAGTGAGCCTTAGGGTCTTTGTCTCCCTTGTATTTGTCAAATTTTGGTATCTCGAAATGTTTAGGAAATGGGATCAATGAGATGGATGGATCAAACGGATATGGGCATATATCTTCAAATTTGAATGATTGTTTTGTAGCCCCAGCTTGAAGATCCTTAAGTGCAGCTTTGATTTCCAGCAAATCTGAGCTAGCCGATGGTGGATTGGGGGGATGTTGATGATAGAATGATGAGGGATCTTGCTGAAAGGGTGTTGGATTGTTGAAATATGGGTTTGGATGATTGGATGATGACATGGCTTGTTGGTAAGATGGGTGATTTTGTTGATATGGGGGTTGTTGTTGTGGGGCATAATATGAATTTTTTTGGTAAAGGTGTGGGGTAGGTTGTTGAGGAACTTGCATAGGACGTTGTGTGTTGGTTTGTTGGTATTGAGGGTATTGTTGTCATTGTGGGGAGGTTGCATAAAGCGGTTGTTGGGGAAATTGTTGTTGGTTGTGGTAGTAGTATTTTTTTGGAGGTTGTTGTTGTGGCGTCGAGTGTTGTATGGACTGAGGTGGGATATTATGTTGTGGTTGAACCTTTGGATGCAAAAGGGACGCGAGAAAGGGAGATATGGTTTGGGCAATAGGTTGAGATGGATTGCCTTGTGATTGGTAGGATGGTTGTTGTGAAGAGGCCAAAATATTGTGTATAGGTTGTTGTGGATGAGATGGTGGAGGTAGCGTGGGCACATTTTGTAGAGGGGGTTGTTGGGTACCATTCGAAATGTTCAGTTGGGGTGTGCCTTGTGAAGGTATTTGAGGCAGAATGGTAGATTGGGGAACCTGTTGAGGTGCTAGATTTGTAGTCCCAGGAGGTGGAAGTGATGTGGCAAAGGATGTGCCCCCAATGTTGACTGTAGGTTGGTTTGAAGGAGGGGGTGTGGTTAATGTTAATGGCGGAGGTTGTGGAACGTTTTGTGGCATGCCATATGCAAAAGGATTATTCGGATTAGGCACTTGAGGTCCTCCTATAGATGAGGTCGAAGCGTGTGGGGGATAGTTAACCTGATAAAGAACGGTGTTGCCAAATTCAGGTTGATGCCAACCCTCCACTGGAGGAACATTGGGGAAGTATGAACCTTCTGGTGCATTTTGGGACTCTTGGAGTACGTTAGATGGGGCACCCCTATACTTAGACCAGTCAACATTTGAGGGGGGTTTGACACCCTTCTCAATGAGGTGGGCCAAGATTTCTTCTCCATGTTTTTCAAGCAAACGGTCAGTCATTTGTACATTGGCAGGATTACTAAAATGTTCCTCAAGTGTGAGTTCAGGTTGATTAACCATACTCTCTTCACCATGTGGTGAGTTATTCTGGTTCTCAGTGTTAGAATGCGATGAATTACCATTATGAGGATCATGAATGATGTTGGTACCCTTGTTAGGATCTGATGAGACATTGATTGTGTTTTTGGGATCTTGAGGGTTGTTTGATTGGGCATTTTGAGCTTGACGGTCAGCCATTTTCTTTGCCTGTGAACAGGTTTGAATGGGCATGCAATATGCGGGATGAGTAGATTAAGGCCTTTGTCGAATGATTTGATTGTGATGGGGTTCGGATTGGATCAAATTGGATTTCGATTGATCAGATTAGATTTAGATTGGATTGGATTGGATTTGATTGGATTGGATTGGATTTGATTGGATACGATTTCAATTGGATTGGATTTTGATTGGATTGGATTTCAATTTTAGTTGGATTGGACTTGGGTTTTGATTTGGATTGGATTGGATTAGATTTGGATTGGATTTGGATTTCATTTGGATTTGATTTGGATTGGATTTGAATTGGGTTGGATTTGGGTTTGATTTGGATTTGGATTTGATTGGATTGGATTTGGATTGGGTTGGATTTGGGTTTGATTGGATTTGGATTGGATTGGATTAGATTTGGATTGGATTTAGATTTGATTTGGATTTGATTGGATTGGATTCGGATTGGATTTGGATAGATTTGGAATATTGGATGGGTATGGTTGAATGATGAAAGATGTGAGAGAGAGACCTTAAGCTTGATCACAGGAGGTTACCTTTAGTGACCCTAGAGCTTTGATTGATTAAGAGGATGATTACGGCACCGAATCCACCTTAAGATAGGAATGGATTGATTAGGCCGAGGATGATAACTTACAACACCGAATTCACCTCAAGACAGAAGCGAATTGATTGGGGTTGAAGTTAAAAACTAATAATCAACTTCAAGCGCTATAGTCAATTTGGATATCCACTTTGTAATACAAGGTTAGGATGGTTTGGCTATGGGTGGTGTTTGGCAATGTGAACGATAAAGTTGTGATGTTTGTTAGGTGAGAGTATGGACTTTTGAATGGAATATTAAGATGAAAGGGGGGATTAAAGATGATTGTGGGGAATAAATGGGGATTTATAATGGTTAACAGAAGATTTGGAGTGATAGAATGGAGGCTTAAACGGATCAAATGGGGGTTTCGGGAAGCTTAGGATGACAAAGTGGAGGCTTAGGATGATGAGATAATGGTTGGGAATGATTAAATGATGGTTTAGAGGCTAAATGGATCCAAACGAGGCAATTTCGGGTGTTCTGGAGGGCAAATTCGCCACTCTGCAGCAAAGATCAGGGCGTTGACAGCAAAATCAGGGGCATTGATAATGTTCTGCAGTAAATCAGGGGCACTACCAGCAAAATCAAGGGCGTTGACAGCATTCTATAGTAAATCAGTGGTGCTACCAGCAAAATCAAGGGCGTTGACAGCGTTCTGTAGTAAATCAGGGGCGCTGCCACCTTTCTGTAGTAAAATCAGGGGCACTGCCACCTTTCTGCAGTGAAAGTTGGGGTGCTGCCACCTTTCTGTGATAAGGGAAAGTTTGGTTTTAGTGGCAATGGCTATGTCAAGGACGCAAAATGATAAAATAAGGCCAAAGTATCAAAAATTTGATAGATTTTCTACAAGGAAACACTTCAAGCAAGCACAATCCTATGATTAATATTAAGGGTATGGAAAGGAAAAGTCTTAATCTAGGATGCACAAGGCTTCTAGGGAGTCCTCAATATACTCTTGGTACGTGAGGCACAACCGCGAACACCAGTCTGTCACAAGCGTGATTCAGGAACCCCAGCGAGATACTGAAAGGCTCCGACCAACTCTTCACGTCTATCTAGGTATCACCCTAGCTTTAACGCTCTGCCAATTATGACGCGACTGGATTGGGGTACAACTTTCATTCTCCCCCTTTTATATACCCCGCCGGTACGCATGGTTGGAATCATCCCTTGGGGTGATGAAATCCCCAAGCAGGTCCCACTAAAAAGAGGACACTAGTCATTTCTAACTACTCCCCAGGCTCACACGAAGTGCAAGGGGAAAGTGAAAACAAATCAATTCCCCCTTGGGTAACACAAAAATAAACAATCGCAGCAAGCAATGAAGTTTTTTCCCACTAATTAGACTATATTCTAAAACAGCAAAGATAGTTTTTGAAAATCTGATCAAATGGATGGTCTTGCAAGCAAATGTTAGCTGTCTTCTTCTTCGCTCTTGATCAATAACGCCCTAATACACTGCAAAACATTAGTGAAAAACAACAATATTCTTGCTAGAACAACGTTAGAGAGTTATCACGTGAAAATAGCAAAAAACTAGAGCAAAAACAAAGCCAAAATATCTATTTTACCTTCCAAACTGTGTTGTTTTGGGGCGTTGCCACCTTTCTGCGGGACCGCTTCCGCCTTTCTGCAACAAACTTTGTCAGATTTTTTTTTAAAAATGAAAAGTTGCGCCCCTCCCACTAAAAGAAAAGTGTTAGAAAATCTTCCTAAATATATCCCTAATGACAGCAAACGCGTTAGAAGAAGATAAACTTTCAAATGCGGGGCGCTGCCGCCTTTTTGCAGTGGCCAAGAGGGGCGCTGCCACCTTTCTGCGAGCCTTTCCTACAAAATTTTTAACTAAAAGGGACGTTAAATACAAGAACCCATTTGTGGGTCCCACCAGGCGTGCCAGAAATGTATACCTTGGAATTTGTCCTACTCTAATGCACAAAATAACTAAGAAATGTGAAATGATAAAATACCAAGGACACCTCAAGATTAGCCAAAAGAGTGATATAATGAAAAGGAAAATGAATAAAATGAAATACAAACAGTTTCACCTTCCTTGTTGTTGATATCTCTTTGATTAACCCTTGCTTGGAATGGTTTGTGTGCTCCTTAGATAATTGCTTGAGTGACTAAAATGCAAGATTCAATGTGCAATATGATCAAAAGAGATGGCTAAATGATGGCAAAGGATTGAGAATATAAATTGGTAGCATGTAGTTATCAAATGGCTAAGTGTTGAAAATGCCCTTGAGGAGGGGGTATTTATAAGAGAATTTGAATTCTCTAGAGAATTCAACGATCAAGATTGCTCCAACAAGGCCAAGATGAAGGGCTATGGTGGGTTGAGAACCCACAAGCCCTCACATCTTGACATGTGGAGGGTGAAGTGGACAAGGGGATATGAGGTGTAAGTGAGGTGTCAAAAAGGTACATGAGGTGGGAAAAAGACATGCACCTTGGGGAGTGAGGAGATTTCCTCAAAAAGGGATTCCTTGTCCCCAAGTGGGAGTGAAAGGGACATTTGAGGAATTTGGAATTCCTCAAAAATCTACATGGGAAAAGGAAAGGTGATTGGGGATATAAATGTGAATTAAAAATTCACATTCTTAGGATGATCTAGAGGGTAAAAGGTGGGCTTCAAAAAGGTGGGACTTGGTCACATGTGGAGATTGTGACAAGTCCAAGGTTCTAGAAGCCTTGGAAGAATGGAATGTGAATTAAAAATTCACATATAAAGGAGGGGAATCTAGGACAAATAAATGTGAATTAAAAATTCACATCGGAAAGGGGGTTAATGTTCAAAAGGGAAAAATGGAAGAATTGACCAAAAAGTGGTGTTAAATTTAGCTAATGACCTTGGTTAAGGTTGTGCAAACATTGGATTAAGCTAATTAATGGAAGATTAGAGGTAAGTGGCAAATGTAGGAGGATGTGACATTAATCTCTGATTAAGAGAATGCACATTATAATCATGTATTAATTAAATTAATTCAGATTAGAACAAGGTTATGGAGGATGTGACAAGGAGAGAGAAAGTGAGGAATTTTAAATTGATTTTAAATCAAAAAGGGGGAAAATGACTAAATTAAATAAATTAGCGTATTTATTTAATTTATAGAGGAATAAGGTGAAAGATAAAGTATTAATTATTAAATTAAATACTGTACCGATATGAGACAAAAGGTATAATATTAATTTAATAAATTAATATTAATATGGTAGATGGAAAGGCAGTAAATTTAATCATATGGAAGTGACTAAATTTAGATGTCTACACCTAGAAATCAAGTTTACTGCATACATTAAATCAAGTCTAACAGATGTTAAGTACATCAAACTTCCAACCATGCTCTTGTAGAGTTTTGGGTTCACATCATTATTGTTGTCCTCTTTACTCAATTCTAGACCTATTATTGTTGGTTTTGGCAAAGGTTTGTTATTCTCCATTTTAAACCTCTTTAAAATTTGTTTGGCATAGTTAGTTTGTGAAATGAATATGCCATGCTCTGTTTGTTATTCTCCATTTTAAATCTCCTTAAAATATTTAAGAAAACCTAAGTTTGTCATCTCAAACTCATTCTTCATTACCTTTTTGAAATCAACAATGAATTTTTCATTGTTACCAGTAAAAATTAGATCATCTACATACAAAATAGTAATTAAAATATCACCATGAACTACTTTGATGTAGAGTGTGGGCTCACTATTGTTTTTTCTAAAACCATTACTCACTAAATATGAGTCTATTATGTTATACCACATCTAAGGTGCTTGTTTTAACCCACAGAGAGCTTTCTGAAGCCTATATACCTTGTCCTCTTGCCCTTGGACTTCATAGCCAAGTGGTTTCTCCACATACACTTCCTCTTTTAGTGCTCCATTCAAGAAGGTTGACTTCACATCTATTTGAACACCTTCTAATTATGTTGGGTTGTAATTTCTATGACTTCCCAAACTATTTTTAATCCTTGCAACTAGTGCATATGTCTCATCATAGTCTTTTCCAAGCTACTATTTGTATCCTTTGACAACTGGCCTTGTTTTATGTCTTTTAATCTTACCTTTAGTTGTACACTTAATCTTATAGACCCACTTCACTACAATCACTTGTTTACTTTGGGTAAATTAGTTATCTTTCATGTTTCATTCCTCTCTATAGCATCCAACTCTTCATCCATGGCCTTACACCACTTCTCTTTCTTAACAACTTCCTCAAAGTGTGTTTGATAACTATAGGAAAATAATGCAAAATCTAAGTTCTCATCAAAATCAACATACCTTGTGTTGTCATAAATCTCCCTCACACTTCTTTTCCTTCATGGAAATAATGATGCAAGTGTGGGGTCTGAATTACTTTTAGAACTATTGTTGTTCTGACCTCTGGAGTTGCTATACTGATAATTGTCAAATTTGTTGCTTTGTTGTGTTCTAGAGCTACTACTTTGTTGTCCCTATCCAGAGTTGTTGGTCTGCTAAACACCTCCAGAACTACTATTTTGTTGAAGACCTTGAAAGCTACTATTTTCCAATGCTCTTTAGTAGTTTCTCCCTGAGTTGTTGCTCTCATGAGCTCCTCCTAGGTTTTCCTCTTGAACTCTTTCATCTTCAAGGGGTATTGTGATTGAAATACCCATGGTGTTATCCATCATTCCATACCATGCTTCATTCTCAATGAACTCAACATCCTTGATAATCACTACCTTCTTAGTGATGGGATTGTACAACTTGTAGGATTTTGACTTTGCACTATTGTCTATGAATATATATTTTTCACATTTTTCATCAAATTTTTGCCTCTTCTCTTTTTCCACAAGTGCATATGCCACACACCCAATGATTCTTAGATGTTCAAAACTCCACTTGTTTGTCTAGGTATCTTGTGGAATCCTATCACATACATCCTTTGTAGGGCACCTATTCAATAGGTAAACTATTGTTACTACAACTTCACCCCAAAAATATGTGACAACCCTTTTGTTTCTAGCATAATTGTTGTCATCTCTTGAATGGTTCTATTTTTCCTTTCAGCTACTCTATTTTTTTTGTGGTTGTGAATTGTTTTGTCAATTCCCTCACTCCTGCAAAAATTTTGAAATTCTTTGGAGATGTACTCTCCCCCTCTATCCATTCTAAGGGCTTTGATAAAGTGGTTACTTTTCTTTCTAGCTGATGCCTTAAACCATTTAAATTTTTCAAAGGCTTCCAATTTATTTTTTAAGAAATAAACCCGTATTTTCTTGTTGTAACCATCTATTAATGTCATGAAATAAGTGCTCCCACCTAAGGTAGGGTTTTTCATGGGTCCACACAAATTTGAGTGCACTAACTCGAGTGGTTCTCTTACTCTCCTAGAATACCATGATTGAAATGGTTGCCTATGTTGTTTTCCTAAAATGCATGCTTCACATTTTCCATCAAGTTCTACAATAGATGGTAACCCTCTAACCATTACTTTCCTAAAAAGTAAACTCAAAATAGAAAAGCTTAAGTTCCCATACCTTAAATTCCAAAGTTTGGATGGGTCTTTGATGACGGTTCTGAAAGTATATTATTATTTTGTTGTTGATTATTGTTCTACTATTGTGAGTGTTGAAGAAAATTGTTGTTGTTGTCCTTTTTTTGTGAGCGCCTGAGATACTATATGCATCCTAAGAGGAAACATTTTGTTTCTTGTCATCTATATTGTTGCAATCACTTTCTTGCTACCTCCTTTGTCAAATATCATGCATTCACCATTCTCCATTAATATTTTATAACTATTTCAATGGACCATTTCTCCAATACTCAATATGTTATGCTTTATGTCAAGGGCATAAAAGACATATTGGATATTTTTCCTTTCACCATTCTTAGTTTGGATGTTGACTACACCTTTTCCCATGATGAGAACTTTCTCATTGTTTCCCATTTTAATTTCTGTTTTTATGTTGATATCAATGGATGAAAAAAGGCTCTTGTTACCACTCATGTGGTTGTTACATCCACTGTCTAAGTACCATACTTCATCATTGTTGCACTTAGCAAGGTTGGAAATATTAAACACATTTGATTATTTCTCATTTTTAACCTTGTTCTCATTTGCTACATTAACATTTTGACTCCCATGATCATGTTGTTTCTTCCTACACTCCAAGCATAATGGACATACTTATGGCAATAATAGCATTGAACATGGCTTGTCATACCTTTGATTTGAACTAATATTCTTCTTCTTGTCTTGGTATATTGACGGTGAGTTGTTTGGTTCCTCTTGGCTGTTTGAATCTCCTCTTCTAGAATTTCTTCTTCCTCTACCTCTTTGACCTTTGCCTCTGTTGTTTTTTCCTCTCCCACAACCTCCTGCATTGGTCTGAGCCTTGAAGGCTTGCTCTAGCAAAGGAGTGGATCTGTTCAACCATTTCTCATGAGTTTGTAGTGAACCCATCTGCTCATCTACTATCATCTTGGACAAGTCTTTGGCCTCTTCAATGGAAATGACTATAGGATCAAACCTAGAGGGCGGAATTCTTAGTATTTTCTCAATAATATTTTGCTCTTCCATTGTTTCCCCATTAATTCTTAGCTTATTTATCAAGGTCAAAACTTTAGTGTGAAAATCTAAAATGGATTCACCATATTTTATTTGCAAGGTCTCAAAATATCTTCTTAGAAGCTACAAATTTACCAATCTCACTCTATCAATCCCCTTATAGCTATTTTGCAATATTTCCCAAGCCCGTTTTGAGTAGTTTGCTGCTACAATGTAGGGGGAAATGGCCTCTATCAAGGCTGCCTCAATTAAATTGAGGTTTTTTGCATCCTTCATATGATTTTCCTTCAATTGATTCTTTTGTGCATTTGATAGGGTTGTATACACTAGTGGGTCTGTAATATCAGTGAACCCATTAATGACCAACCCCCATAGGTCATTTGTAACCAATATTGTCTTCATTTTCTTAGCCCATTTATCATCATTTTGTCCATCAAAGTTTGGTAGTTTTTTCCAACCTTTGTGATCACCACTTGAGCCATTCTTCTCAGATTTGAGAAGACTAATTATTGCCTAGAATCCTAGGGCTTTTCCACGCCACCCAAAATAAACTAATTGCCCAAAAAAATAGGGCTTTGATACCACTTGTTGGTAGGCAAGGGTGCAACAATGCAAACTCATTGCTATTACTGGATGATGGACAAAACAAACAAAAAAGAAAATAATGCACAAAGAAAACAAAATATCCAAATGCAAAAAACACAAATCTATATATTCCTTTTGATTTAAAAATTACAAAAATACAAAGTACATGCTCTGTTTAGCAATACAAAATATACCACATACAATTTGGACTATTATCCAATACTTGGTGATGTATATTCATCTAAAGTGAAGCTTACTATTGTTTTGTAACTGTTGTTGTTCATCCCCTATTTTTGTTGAACATTCTTTTATGTGCACTATTGTTGTCTCTTTGTTCTCAGCTACACATTCTTCTTCTACTACTGCAAGTTCACCTTCTCAATACAAAAATTAACTCTCTATACCCTACAGTTACATTCCTTTCTTTTTTTCTTGTTTGAAAAGTGCTCATGAAAATGAGCACTTAGATTCTTAATTCAAAATTACCTACCATAGCTATTGTTTGAAAGGAAAACATAGCTATAGGAAGATTACGTAGGGCAAGGGAGAAAAATTTGCTAACTATAGATTAATAAATATTCCAACACTAAGAGCCCAAAGAATTGATGTTGCCAAAATTAAAGAATCTTCTTCACTGCCAAGATGCAAGCGTTTTTGTTATCAATGTCTTCAGGTCACTCAAAATTGTGAATCTTCTTTGACTAGCCAAAAAGAATTTTGCCATCCCTTCTAGAAGCCTAGATTTAGAATGTCATACCTATGTACTGTTGATTTTCAAAATCTACAATTCTTTCAATTCAATAATAGTGTAGGGAAAGGAGGTTAAGAATGTGCATCCACTCACATCCAAAAGCCTCAAAGCCTAGATTTTGCATGTTTTTTGGGGAAAGGATTTTAGCTTAGTGTAGCAAGAAAGAAGAGATCACAATTTTTTTAGATTTCTTATATAGATATCCCATATCTTCTATAGTAAATGAAAGGGCATCCTAAAAGCTATTCTTGATTTTATCTCTAAAAGTCCCTAATGAAAAATTTATGTGAGTTCTTACAAGAATTGATGAAATAACAAAAAATGGAATAAGCATTTAAAATTGATATTCTCTAAGACATAATGCTATGTAGAAAGTTGTATTAAGAGTTAAATTCATGACCAAAAAGTAAAGCACAAGTGGTGACTCTACAAAGTATGGATCTTAAGTCACAACAAAGGGCAAATACATTCTTATCACAAATTGAGGAGGCCAAGGAAAGAGTGAAAAAGAGTTAACTAAAAGAAAATGCTACATTTTTTTATGGTAGAGGAAGAGGTTGTAAGAACACCCTCAACATCCACAATCAAGAAAAGAGAGCAAATAATTATGGGAGAAAATAAGGGAACATAATATGAATAAATAGTATAGCAATAAAAGACTTATTTCAAGTGGTGAGTGGTGATGAAAGAGGAGAGGATGAAAGACAGGAAAAAGAAGTCATGGAGAAAACATCACCACAATAAGAATTCAAATAAATGAGGAATTTTCAAAATGAGATGATCTCTTGGAGAGTATCATATGAACACAAATAGAGGAAAAATATACACAATTAGAGGAAGACACAATGAAGATAGAAAGTGATGATGAAACAAGTAAAGACCAAATACATCTAGATCAAGTGCTCACAACCCCCTTATCATAAAAACTTCATGAGCCTATGGATGAAATCAAGGGTTTTATTATGAAGCACAAACAACTCCAACTAATAATTACTTTAGCACATAATATTATTACTACTACACCTCTAGGGTTACAAGTAGACCTTACACAAATCCTCCCTATCTAAAGGTTTGAACTAGGAAATATATTAGAAAGTAATGTAAGAAAGCATGTGCTCCATAAATACATGACTATAGAAGAAGCAATGGAAAGAGGGATGGATAGTATATGGAAACTTCTACAAGTTACATTGAACCATTCTTTAAGCATAAAGCAACAAATAGGAGAAATAGATAATATTTTGGTAGAGATAGGAAAATGGGATAGTTAAAAAGTAAAATTCAAGGAAAAAATAATTTAAAAAATGTATAATAAAAAAAATCACAAGTGAACAATTTTTTTAGGAGAAATAGAGTTAAACACCATGTAAGAACTTATGAAAAGCAACAGTAGGATCAAGAGACTAAACATAGCACAAAAGAGAGAGACAATATGAGAGACAATGATGTTGTATTCTCAATATGCATGAAGATAGACATGAAGATAGACAATTACAAGCATGTACAAGGCTTGTTTATAAAGGAAAGTTAGGACACAATAAAGGGCCATGAATGAGACAAGTGTCCCAATCATGTGTAGAGTAGGTAGAGAGAAATATTAGATAATTCCATAAAAGGTGGATCACCCACCTAAAGTGGAATTATCATGCCACGAAAAGTGGGAATAAAAAGGTGATAACTAGATCACACCACAAAGAGTGGAATTTCTCCTACACATGCTTCCCTAAGTGTCCAACTCATATCTCTCAATGTATGTACAAACCTAGATGCAAGATGCAAATAACTAGGTGTCAAAAGTGCAACCTATAATGATATGAATTCCTTAAGTAAGCTTAAGTAAAGCATAATAAGTAAAATACTTATTTACACCAACACCCCCCCTTAAGTGCAACTGAGGGAATGAAGACTCAAGGTAACCATGCAAGATAACATGCAAGATGGGTCCATAAAATCGAGCCATGTTAGGCACCCATGTACAAATGCAATGAAATCTCTCACAAGTGAGGAAAGAGAGAAAACCTCATGGGAAAAACTCCCCCTCAAAAGAGAGAAGGAAACAAATGAATGTATAAATGGAGATGGAAAAAACTCCAAAATGAGGAAAAAAGCCCCCCATGAAAGAGAAGAAGAAGAGAGACAAGTTAGCCCCCCCTCAATGTACAATGTTTACCCATGGAAGATGTTTGAGAAGGAATGAAGAAGCTACTCCAAAAATGTTGAACAACATTCCTCCCATTAGGTAGAAACAATACCAAAGGTGCATGAATGAAGTCTCCCCAATCCACAAGTGAAGAAGGAAGAACCCTCAAAATGTAAGGAGTCTTTGAAATCTGCTCAAATTTTGCCATGTTGATGTTGAAAGATGCCTTTCCCAAACCATGTGAAGCTGCAATGGCAAGTGCAATGGTCATAGTATAGTCACTTCCTAGAACCTGTGAGAACCCCTTTGCAACAACACTCTCATCTGCTGAAAAAGACAACTCAATATCTAGCAAGGATGAAGGTAGAACATACTCCAAAGATGCAAGTGTCTCCTCATGAGAGAAAGTGGCCTCCTCCAACTGTTGTACATATGCATCCACAATCACATCAACCTCGAAAGACTGATCATGTAGAGGAGGGTCATAGTGTTCCCTCACAACAACTGAAGAAGAATCACCTTCATCAAAGAGAAGATGTAAATAATCAAATGTGTCTCCCAAATCTACAATGTAGGACTTTACAAACTAGTTGCCAATGTCTGACAAGTAGTCATCCCATGAAACTGTTGTTGGAAGACAAGATATGCACTATTGCACTAAATCACAAGGTACTAAAACTGTCAGAACACAAGTATCATCAGGTACATTAGTTAAATTAGGAGATGGAATATCAACAATAGGCTCAAGAACCTCAGGAGTAGTGAGCACTCCAAGATTCAAGTAACCATACTTATTCTCCTCAAGTGTGTCCACACTAGAGTGAATTGAATCCTCAATAGGAGCAAAATATGAGAAGGTGTAGAACTAAGAACAATGATCAACCTCCCCAACTACAACAAGAGCCCTGCTATGCAAATCCCGAACAATGATAGAATCTGGTGTGAACTCTACACTCTTTCCTATACCACTATGTGTAATCTAATAGATGGAAAGGGTGTTCCTTGACAAAGTAGGCACACATAGAACATCATTAAATGCTCCACCTTCAATGTCAATAGACCCCTTCCCACAAAATGTCAAAGAAGTGTTGTTGGCCATCAAAATGGGTGGTGATGAACAAGAATCAAATGAAGAGAACATATCCCTGGAAGAAGTCATATGATGTGAAGCTCCTAAATCAAGGATCCACCTATCTGAATTGGAATCTGCAAATACAAGAAATGATTGCCCCTTATGTTTCTCATGTTGAGATGAAGAAGAAGAAGGAGATGAGCTTGATGTTGTTGCCATGAGAGTTGTTCATTTTCCCTTAGAAGTAGAAGTGGAAGGATATGATTCCTTCTCTTGATATGCAACTGGCAAGTTGATGTTGTTCTTCTTAAGGATATGTTTCAACTCATCAATTTGCTTAACATGACAATGATGCTCCTCATGAACAAACATATTTCAATATGCACATGTTGGTTGCTCCCTCTTGCTTGAATAGCTGTATTTCTTTGAAGAAGATGATGATGAGACTTGTTGAGGAGGAGTGGATTGATTGTTCTCTCCTTGTGGCTTTGGTGAAGATTACTTTTGGCCTTTCCCTTTGCCTTGCTTGTTGTTTCCATGATTTACCACCAATTCTTTTGAAGTTGAAGACTTGAGAATTCCCATTTTCATCAACTTATTTTTCTCAAGAATCAAAAGATCTGTGAGAGCCTCAAAAGATGGTGATGTGAAGTTGCTTATTGTCAACCGTTGAGTATGAAAACTTGAAACAAAGGCTGCATACTTAGATGGAAGCTTTTCCAACAAGTTGAAGACCAATTGATCATCCTCTTTCTGAATACCACAATCTTTTAGTTGTGCTCTTAGTTCATTTTCCTTAATAACAGAATCTTGAATTGTATCAAAATCCTTAGGATCAAGGCTTAGGAGATCATGTTCAATATTGTATCCCTTAACCTTATCAACCTTTCCATACAAAGTAGCAAGCTTATCCCAAGCTTCCTTGGTTGTAGTACATTTATCAACATGGAAAATGAGATCATCTAAAATGAACTTTCTAAGTGTATCCAATGCCATTGAAGTTTTAGTGAGCCAATCCATATATGCATTTGGATCTACTATGACCTCCTAAATGTCTTGGCGATCGGCATCTGAAACCTTCGGCGTAACTTGGACTTTCGGAATGATGTCTCGACGACAATAGGAAGTCTTGCCGATATCAGTGTGACCTTTGGTCTATCTAGCTGATGTGATAATCGGTATGACTTGCTCCTATTGGTAGGAATTCTTGGTGACTCAGAGATGTATGGCCGACATTTGGTATCTATTGAATATCAGGGAGACTTGGCCGAAAGGGTTATGTTTCGGTATGAGGTCTTACCGATATGAATGTCTCACCGATAGGTGACGAAGGGTTCAGTAAGACTTTGAGTGACAAGCAATGTCAGGGAGACCCTTGGCCGAAAGGCTTGTTTCAACATGAGGTCTTGTCGATATGAAATGTCTCACCGACACCGATAGCATATGGTCATTGGGGTAACACAAAGGTCTCTGGAAGATCTCTCAACGACTATGTAAAGTCTTGTCGATGGGTATACCTTGGTGCCTTCGCAGTGACAAAAGACTTCGGTGTGAAGTCTTAGCAACTTGGAGGGTCTCGCTGATAGTCTTCGAGATGACTTGTTCGCCCGGTGTAAGGTCTTGGCAAAAGAAAAAATCCTTTCCAACTCGGTATGACATGTTTGCTTGATGTGAGGTCTTGGCGAAAGACGAATGTCTTGTCGACTGTCAGGTGCTTCGATGAAACTTGAGGAGACTTAGTGTAACCTCTTGGTGAGTGGTAAAGTCTTGCCAATGGCAATGTAAGAAGTCGATGTGACTTGTGAGCATTGGTATGAGTCTTGCCGATGAGGAAACTCTTGCCGATGGTTGTCGGTATGACTCTTGGCGACTATTCGGTACTCGGTATGACTTGAAGATTTCAAAGAAACGTCTCAGCAAAAGCATATGTCTTATCAACTATTGTTTGGATTTCGATATAACATGATGAGCTCGTTATGAAGTCTTGGCGAAGAGCGATAGTCTTTCCAACTAATGAACTCTTCAGAATACCTTGTGATCTTCAGTGTGAGGTCTTGCGACATGGCGAAGTCTCAGCGATAGCTTTCTGACTCAGTAAAATGTCTTGCTGATAGTGAAGACTCTTGGCAAAAATGATGATCTGGTCTTGTAGCATCGGGGAGTCACTGTTAGTGTCTCACTAACATGCGACACAAGTTGATCGTTGTTGACCGAGTGAAGGTTGTCCTATGTGGTGTGACCTGGATATATTATCTTCCATGCAAGGAAGTGGAAACATCTACAATGTTGAGCTAGATGATTCAATCATTGTGATCTGACAGTTGAAAATAAACCAATTCACTGAGCCTATGAAGAATGAATGGATATATGTATGCATTGGACATTCTATAGGGGTGAAGAGAAGAGAGAGAGCCGAGTGGCTGGCTGAAAGGCCGGAGGAAGAGAAGAGAGAGGGCCAAGTGGTTGGCTGAAAGGCTGAGGCCGTGAGGCTGAAGTAGAGGAAGAGAAGAGAGAGGGTCGAGTGGCTGGCTGAAAGGCCGAGGCCGTGAGGCTGAAGCAGAGGAAGAGAGCAGCAGGGTTTTGCTGTTGGAATCTCTCCTGACCATGAATACCATGGTTGATCTCTCATGTTGAGTTTGCTACCATTTGTATCCAGAATGAACAAGATGTAATCTTTGAAAAGGCTATGAGCCTAAAATTGTATTTTAACTGTTTGTTGCTAAATAATACAGTGTGGGGTTTTTTATCCGAAAGGATTTTCCCCACATAAATCTGTTTGTTCTAGTTTTTGTCTCATCTTTCATGTTTGTTGGTTCTTGTTGTAGAATCTATTAATGCATGTTGTTGAATTTATATGTGCTTCTCTCAGAAGGATCAATGTGGGAAATAAACTATGTTTGTTTCCACTTTAGGACATAGTTGTACGTGTCTTTAAGGCAATCTAATCAAAATTAAAGTCACCGAAGGCAATATTTTTATGGAGGTTTCTCTAAGATGCCCCCCTAAATTTTCCTTACAAAAATGAACTTTCTAAGTGTATCCAATGCCATTGATGTTTTAGTGAGCCAATCCATATATGCAATTGGATCTGCCTTAAGATCTGAAGGTGCAGTTATGGTTCCATCAATGTAGTAAATTAAACCTTTTTCCATTAGTTTACTCCATGCATGTACTTTCCATGTAGCATAATTATGTGCAGTTAAGAGTGGAACTTTAGATGAACCCATGATGGAATGTAAGAGCACAAGAGAGAAAATATGCACAATCACTCAAGAGACACCCCCCAAAATTCACTCAATCAAAGTACCCCCCAAAGAGATGATTTTGGCACTTTATAATGTAGTGCGTGTAAAATAGGCCCCTTGCAACTTGGGCTAAGTGGACTTATAATTTTTGATTTAAAAATTTTCAAAAATAGGTTGAGAACAAATTAGAACAATGAAGCAAAGACCTAAATTTAGATCTATGCAATACAAGTGCCAAATAGGCCAAAAAAGACCATATGTTGAAAGTACAAAATCCACTCAAGGTCACTTTAAATTGATTGCAGATTCAAGAAGTAGACAAAAAATCATGCACTTTAAAAAAAAATCACCTGAAAAGGAGTTCGTATGTTCCTGAACAAAGCTCAGAAGTTATAGAAATGAGGATTAGACAGGTAGAGTGTTGAAAAAATGAAAATTATGGAAAATATGTCCACCAAAATCAGAAACCAAACACATGGTTACGAAGTACATGAAAAATTAGCCCAAATTAAAAAAAATATCTCAAAAAAAGGATTCAAAATGAGCAAGTTATGAGCCTTCAAACTTGGACTACAAATTCAAAAACTCCATTGGAGAGGGGGTAGAAAATCCTTAAGGCCTACTAACGTCATCAAGTTAGGAGCCTAAATTTGATGGTCATTAGGTCGTCGTGCATCTCCATGAGCTTAAAATTCACGTTCAAATGGTTGTCAGTCCAAAAAAGCCCCTGCTTGGAAATTTGAGGTCTGTCGAAATCTTCTTGGGTTGTCATTATTTGTCATCAGAATATTCTTAAACCTTGCCAAAATATTTTGAACGGAATATTTCTTTTAGTGCCGGAATATTCTCTATTGTCACTACTGACGTGTTGCTATAATTTTTTTGTGGGAGACCAAATGCCGACACCAGATTTGATTAGGTTGTCGCTGGTGTTGAGGGGGGTCTGTGGGGAGCGTCGGACTTGCTCTCAATGTGCCACGTGGATGGATGTAGGGGGCCTGTGCAGAGCAGGTACGTTTGCGTACGTCTGCATACCATAGACTTAAAATAATTTTTTGATTTTTTTTTTATATAATTTTTACAAATCAATTCAGTGGAAAAAATTTTTTTTTTTTTTTTTTTTTGATTTTTCTAATTTATAAAAATCAAAAATACAAATACAATTTTTTATTTTTCAAAAAAAAAATTACAATAAACTTTCAATGTACAAATGGAATTTTTTTTTTTTTACATTTCAAAAAAATTCAACTGAAATTTTTTTGCAGAAAATATATATTTTTAGAATTATAGAGATATTTAAAAAATTCAAAAAAATCCAAATAGGCATTTTTTCGATCTAGAGCTCCCAATGTTGGATTTTGATGAAACAAAAGGTTATCTTGACTAAAAACAACCTTCTAAATCCAAATTTGAGGTCAGATCTAGTCTAGGACACACCAACATATCACTGCTCCTCATATTTTCCTCTTGACCACCTTCACACGAGCTAAGATCTCCCACCAATGGCTATGCAAAGAATCTCCAACTGCTCTTATACCATGTAAGAACTTATGAAAAACAACAACAGGATCAAAAGACTAAACATAGCACAAAAGAGAGAGACAATATGAGAGAATATGATGTTGTATTCTCAATATGCATGAAGATAGACATGAAGATAGACAATTACAAGCATGTACAAGGCTTGCTTATAAAGGAAAGCTAGGACACAATGAAGGGCCATGAATGAGACAAGTGCCCCAATCATGTGTAGGGTAGGTAGAGAGAAATATTAGATAGTTCCATGAAAGGTGGATCACCCACCTAAAGTGGAATTATCATACCATAAAAAGTGGGAATAAAAAGGTGATAACTAGATCACACCACAAAGAGTGGAATTTCTCCTACACACACTTCCTTAAGTGTCCAACTCATATCTCTCAATGTATGTACAAACCTAGATGCAAGATGCAAATAACTAGGTGTCACAAGTGCAACCTATAATGATATGTATTCCCTAGGTAAGTTTAAGGAAAGTGTAATAAGTAAAATACTTATTTACACCAACACACCACAATTAAGAACATGTAGGAATCCTATGGCAATGTGAATTCCTTATACAACTATTACCTTGGGTGGCCTACTTCTACTAAAACTTTGAAGGCTATGTTAGATGATGTGGAGCATAATATTGTACAATCTCCTATTTCATATGATGTCACAAAATACTTGGATGGAATCTATTGGGTAGAATTGAAAATATTAATACTTAGTTTCATCATTTGCAAGAGCAATGAATAGGTTTCACTAACCAACTGATGTAGTTAAGGAATGTGGTTATTTTGTCATTGGTACACATGACAAGAATTTTGGTGGATGCACAACAATGGTCAAATCTCTCCAAGTACCTTACTCCATTAATGAAGTATTTTTTTGTGGAGATAAAGGCCCAAGTGCAACATCTTCAATAGGATATTATTTAGTGGAACAATATACTTACATCTAGCTCAACATCACATAAAAAAATATGCCACCTTAGGAATGTTAGGTGGAAGAAACATTTTTAAAAAATTTAATAGTACAAAAACTAGTAGATGGAGCTAATAATATGTCCAAATTTTTGGGAGAAGTTAGCACTCACAATTTTACATATTTTTCCTTTTTATGGATGTTGGTGGACAAAGATAGCATGCCTTAAGGAGAAGACACGGTTTAAGTTTGGGGATGATATTGGAAAACACAATGCTTACCAAATGTTCATAATAGATCTAGTTAAAAAATTTAAAGGGTGGGTAATATATTATCATTAGGATGAAAACTCAAAAGGGTGGCCTAATGGAGGCCAATGGTGAAAACCCACAAGGAAAAACAAAGGATCAATTAGAAGGATCATTCTATGAGGGTAGAAGGAAGAATAAGTCACCAAAAACATAGTAAATAGTATTACAATACCTTTAAACACTTTAGGTGACTCTATAAGGGAATAACCATGAAGCAACAAGGCTAGGGACATGTCCTTATGTATAAGAAGGCTATTATAGTAGTTTAGATGTACCACATAGAAGGAGAAGATGATGATAAAATAAGAAGATAGAAGATAAGGAGAGATAGAGATAAATGGAAATGATGTAAGAGATATGTAATAGAAGATATATGAGAACCATATAATAATTTATTAATTATGTGTATGATTAATATTTATTGGAAGTTGATGGTGAATTAATTATACATGGTACATGCATATATATGTTTGTGTATATATTTATTTAATTTATTTGGTAACCCATTACATATTTACTGTTCTTTTTGTACATCACTATGGGGAAATCACTATAAAGCATAGTTAAATTCAAACCAAATTGTTCCATATTTTCTTGTCAATAATGAAGTTAATAGGGGCCTAGACCATATGAAGAAAATAGAATGAATATGATTAAAAGAAAAATACTACCTTGGGGCACTCAATTTACTTAGAAAAGGCTCAACTACATAAATTAAGCCCCTTAATAATCTTTAAAGTTTTTGACATTTATTTATTTCTTAAGTACCTTAATGAATCAATAAATGGTATTTTCTTTCATATTTTATGTAATATTTTACTCCTAATAATTAATATTTGTTAATGAGGTTTTGACCATTTATAGGTTTTAATGACCTAAATTTTGACTCAAACAAAATGTGGAGGTACTATGACCTACTTTGGGTTAATTTTCATTGTTTGAGAGACCAATAAGTGAAATTTCTAGGGGGGGCTCACTATAACAATAAATGAAAGAGTTTCAAACAATTTTAAGAGGGAAGAATGATGAGGCCAATTTTTACTAATCTTGGAAACCAAAGTAAAATGTTAAGAGAGTCACAACTTGGTTGGAGGTTTATAAAGTGCTAAGAACTAGGTGAAGTGTGGTGCTTTCTCATTGGTCTTGGTGCATCTGCTAAGCATATAGTGAATAATTTTGTATTCTTTTAATGGATCATGACTCTATCAAAAGGGAAACACAATATAATTTATTGATCTTGAACTAAGTTCAAAGGCTTTATCCCATTGAATGTGTTTCCTACTTTCCAAGTGTACAATAAGCATTTCAAGGGATTTGATAGAGGAACAATCCAAATACAAGTTGAGTTAGTAGATAAGTTACTTGATGGTGCCTAAAAAAATTAATTGAGAAATGGGCCAGCGTTAACAACCTAATTGGTGGAGAATTCTACAAGGGTTGTTAAGTATTTGGAATAAATTGATGTGTTTTTATAGAGAAGAATCTAATATGTGGGTTATACTATTTCTTGAGAAAAAGTAAATTGGGGAGTTAATAAAGATCTAATTTGTGTCCATCTCATTTCTTAAAATTAAAATAGGATTTGAGAAAAGGTATAAAAATACTTCAAACTTTTTTTTTCAATAGAAATCAATGTCCAATTAGGTTGTGTTAGCCACCATTTAGACAAACCTAAGGAATATTTTCCTCCTTGTTCTATAGGAAATTTAATCTTGGAGAGTATCATGTGTTAATGTTATGGCAGCTTCGGGTTCATCCTTCCAACCACGAGTGAAGACATAAATCAATATAGCCTATTGGCTATTTATTTATGTCATTTAATGAGAATGGGCGCTTCTCTTGGCAACAATATAATTTCTCTTGGGCCGAATTTCCTTATAATTTGTATTTATTATTTGTAATTATATTACTTGTATCATGGCCGACCTTGTACATGAAGAGGTGCAACCTCTCTCACATTTGTATATATACAAGGTCACTTTCATCTATTCTACATTCATTCAAGTTCAATTCATTCTATCATTTCTCAAGTGCGAATTTCTTCAAGTTCAGATTGCAAATTTATTCAAGGGCAGAGCGAACTTCTTCAAGTATAGATTGCAAGTTTACTCAAAGGTAGAGTTAGATACTTGCAGATTATTATCTACCATTGCATCTTGTGTTAGGTGTTGAAGATTGGCTTTATAATTGGCCTCATTATAAAGAGAATTGTTGCCACTATTTATATATATAAGAGAGATCTTTCTTGCTGGGTTTTTTCTCCCTCAAGAGGAGGGTTTTCCCAAGGTATCTGTTGTGTTATTGTGTCTAATTTGGATTAATTCTCTGTGCATTAAATCTAATTATTAAAATTTGCATAGTATCAAAGCGGGTTTGAGAGAATCGTGATCAGATTATTTCTAATCAGCATACCCTACTTGTTCATTTGTTCACTTAGTCAAGATGGTGAATGGTTTGAAGATCGAGGATAGACTCGAGGGTGCATCTAACTTCACATCATGGAGGTTTAGGATCATGCTTACCTTGCATGAAAATGAGTTGGGTGAGTTCGTAGAGTCCAGCGTTCCTGAACCTGAGGAGGAAGAAGCGAAGTTACAATGGGTGAAGAAATACATTAAAGCAATGAAGATATTGGTTGATTCCATCAAGGATCATATTGTGCCTATCGTCTCTAAGTTGAAGATAGCGAGAAACATGTTCAAAACATTGGAAGAGATGTACAAAATCAACAATACCAGTTGAGCGCTTGCACTAAAGCAACAACTTCATCATGTGAAGATGGCGAAAGGTGAATCAGTGATTGCATACTTTATGAGGATTGCAGATTTGAGAGATCGGCTCTTGACAATAGGGAATATGGTTGATGACAAAGACCTGACCATGCTTGATCTCAATGGTCTACCTTTGTCTTGGGAATCTTACATTCAGGGAATCAATGCAAGATCGAAATTGCCTAAGTTTGATCACCTAAGATTTATTGCATTCAAGAAGAATCAAGGTTGGTGGCAAGAGGTGTTGGTCAAAGTTCAAAGAATGAAGACATTCATGTTCTCCTCTCCCATGCATCAAAGAAGAAAGGAAAAGATGGAAGGAAAGGATTCTTCAAGAGGAATCGAGACAAGGAAAATGATGATGCACCTCCATTTAAGAAGAAGAGGGATATGTCCAAGATTCAATGTTTTAGGTGTGAAAAATTTGGGCACTTTGCCAAGTATTGTCCAACTAGACCTAAGCAACAGGTCACCGTTGCGGATGTTGATGATGCTTCTCCTCAAAAGGATTCAAGTGAATATTTTTTCTATTTGGCATTATCAAGCAATGTACCTCCCAACACCAACATGTGGATAATCGACAATGGTGCTTCACAACACATCACCGGTTTTAAGGAGCACTTATCAAGTTTGGTGGAAAAGGAGTCTTCTAAACAAGTCATCATTGGAGATGATGCTAGCTACTCCGTGAAAGGAATTGGGACCTCTACACTTCATTTGGATTCTGGCATATCACTTCAATTGGGTAATGTTCTTTATGTTCTTGGAATCAAGCGCAATCTTATTTCTATATCAGCTTTGGAAGATAAAGGATATCAAGTTGCCTTCTCCAAAGGAAAAGTTCTAGTGTGGATGGAGAACTCTAGATTCAAGGATGCTCAAGTAATTGGAGTTAGACATGAGAACCTTTACAAGGTCTACACACGTTCTTTACAAGCCTTGGTTTATGAATCTTCAAGTCTTTGTGATCTTTGGCATCAAAGATTGGCTCACTTACACTTCTGAGCCTTACCTATCATGGAGAAGATGGTGACGAGCCTTCCTAAGTTCAACCAGGAGCATGAAGGTACTTGCAAGGGCTGCGCATTGGGTAAGAATATAAAAGCCCCTTTTCATAGTAGAGAAAATAGATCTAAGTGTATTTTAGACCTTATTCATTCTAATTTATGTGGTCCTATGTCTGTTTCATCTTCGAGTGGATTCTTGTATTATGTTTCGTTTATTGATTACCACTCTAGGAAGACTTGGATTTATTTTTTGAAATCTAAAGAGTCTGAGGAAGTGTTGGATAGGTTTAAAGAGTTTAAATTTTTGGTAGAAAATATTTCTGGTAAAAGAATTAAGGTCCTCAGATCTGACAATGGTGGAGAATACACCTCTGGTAGTTTTCAAAAAATTTGTATTGATGCAGGGATTAAGAGGGAGTTTTGTGTTCCATTTAATACTCAACAAAATGGTGTTGCAAAAAGAAAGAATAGGACAATCGTGGAAGCAGCAAAGGCCAAGATTCATGATCAAGATTTGCAAACCTTCCTGTGGGTAGAAGCTTCTACGACAGTTGTATATGTTCAGAACAGAATTCCTCATAAAATCTTGGAGGATATGACTCCAGAAGAAACCTTTACAAGAAAGAATCCTGAAGTTAGTCACTTGAGGATCTTTGGATGTCATGTCTATATTCATGTTCCCAAGGAAAAGAGAACCAAGTTAGAGCCTTCTGGCAAGAAGGGAATATTTGTGGGCTACAATGAGACATCAAAAGCCTACAGAATATACATTCCAGGTCAAAAGTTGATCGAGATCAGTAGGGATGTCACATTCAAGGAAGATGTTACATTCAGGAGATCCAGGGGGATTCATATGGAGATTGATAATAAAGAGTCTCCTCAGGATATGGAAGTTGACCATACTCCTGAGATTCAGAGGGAGACTTCAGAACCAAAAGAAGATATTGATCTTGTTGAACCCTTGGAACCTACTAATGGGCCTACTAACATTGTTATTGGGAGAAAGAGACCTCTATGGGCCAAGCATACTATGCAAGAAGCTAAAAATTTTGCAGCTCCTAGAGGCACATTCAGAGAAAGCAAAAGGCCACATAAGTTCTCCAATTATGTTGCCTTGATGAGTTAGATTATAGAATCTAAACCTACCTGTGTTGAGGAAGCATCTTGTCATCAGGTTTGGAAAGATGCTATGATAGAGGAGTATCAGTCAATTCTTAAGAATGATGTTTGGTACATTGTTCCTAGACCCGAGGGCAAGTCTGTTGTATCTTCTAAATGGATATTCAAGATTAAGCATGTTGTAGATGGAAGCATTGAGAAGTACAAGGAAAGATTTGTGGCTCACGGGTTTTCTCAGAAAGAGGGAGTTGATTATGAAGAAACATTTTCTCCTGTTGCTCGCTACACTTTAGTCAGAACCATCATTACTATTGTTGCATCTAGAGGATGGAAGATTGACCAAATGGATGTAAAGATAGCTTTTCTCAATGGATTAATTGAGGAAGAGGTTTACATAGAGCAACCTAATGGATTTGAGGTTCATGGGAAGGAGTCACATGTTTGCAAGCTGAAGAAGGCCTTGTATGGTCTTAAGTAGACTCCTCGTGCATGGTACGAAAGGATTGATCAGTAACTTTCAAGTTTGAGCTTCTTGAAGAATGATGTTGATTCAAATCTCTACTACAAGGTAATCAATGGTGAAGCATTAATTTTGGTTTTATATGTTGATGATTTGATCCTTACTGGAGAAGATCACATGATTCTTGAGTGTAAGAAGGAGTTGATTTTTGAATTTGAGATGAAGGACCTTAGGCTTATGCATTACTTCCTTGGCTTAGAAGTCTGGCAGAAACTAGATGAGATGATTCTAAGTCAAGGGAAGTACACCATTGACATACCTAAGAGATTTGGCATGATGGATTGCAAATCCATGTCTACACCTATGGAGACCAACCTACATAAGTTGAAGGAGGCTGCAGCTAATTCAGACTTGGTGGATCCTACATTGTACAGACAACTTATTAGATCTTTGATGTATCTAGTTAACACTAGACCTGACATTTGTTATGCAGTAAGTGCACTTAGCCAGTTTATGTATGATCTGAGACAAATACATCTTGTTGCAGCTAAACATATCCTGAGATACTTGTGTGGTACAGTTGGATATGAGTTGAGGTATTCTTCAAATGCAAACTTGTAGTTACTTGGTTTTACTGATTCTAATTGGGCAGGTCATGTCACAAATTGAAAGAGCACCTTTGGCTATTGCTTCAGTTTGGGTTCCACTATGATTTCCTGGTGTAGCAGGAAATAGTCATCTGTAGCATTGAGTACAACAGAAGCAGAGTATATTGCAGCTTGTTTGGCAACTTGAGAAGCAGTATGGCTTTGTAAGCTCCTTGCAGGATTGTTCGGAAAATCAATGGAGCCTACTATCATTCATTGTGATAATCAGAGTTGTGTGAAGCTTTTTGTCAATCCTGTGTTTCATAATAGAACCAAGCATGTTGAGATCAAGTACCACTATATCAGAGTTATAGTAGTAAGGAAGGTTGTACAATTGAGGTATATCAACACTTATGAGTAGATGGCAGATATTCTCACCAAGCCTCTCGCCAGGATAAAGTTTGTGTACTTCCGAGATAAGCTTGGTATGGTGGAGAATCCAACCTTGACTGAGTAAGAGTCTCAGTATCAGTGAGCCCTGTTTAATGCATTTTCCTCTGAGATGGAGGAATTTGAGGTGCAAGCCATTGTTAATGCATTTTCCCCTGAGACGGAGGAATTTGAGGTGAAAGCCCTTGTTTCCACCCTCTAAGCTGAGTCATGGTGGATGTCATGTGTGAGACTCCATGAAATATGTTGTACTTGTGTTTCACCCTCTGAGAGAGTCATGGTGAAAGTCACGTTGAGGTGACAACATCACGCAAGTGATGAACACTTGTACTTACCATAGTATGGTTGTAGCCATTATGGTTGATATCATGTTGAGGCGATATCTAATATCATGATGTTGAGGTGATATTCATTTTTTCACATCTGGTTGTAGCCAATGTGATGGGCATCATGTTGAGGTGATTTGTCTTAAGCAGCTGGAAGTTCTCTCCCTAGCTGAGAGGGAGTGTTAATGTTATGGAAGCTTCGAGTTCATCCTTCCAGCCACGAGTGAAGACATAAATCAATATAGCCTATCGGCTATTTATTTATATGTGTTATTTAATGAGAATGGGTGCTTCTCTTGGAAACAATATAATTTCTTGGGCCGACTTTCCTTATAATTTGTATTTATTATTTGTAATTATATTACTTGTATCATGGCCGACCTTGTACATGAAGAGGTGCGACCTCTCTCACATTTGTATATATACAAGGTCACTTTCATCTATTCTATATTCATTCAAGTTCGATTCATTCTATCATTTTTCAAGTGTGAATTTCTTCAAGTTCAGATAGCGAATTTATTCAAGGGCAGAGCGAACTTCTTCAAGTATAGATTGCGAGTTTACTCAAAGGCAGATTTAGATACTTGCAGATTATTATCTGCCATTGCATCTTGTGTTAGGTGTTGAAGATTGGCCTTATAATTGGCCTCATTGTAAAGAGAATTGTTGCCACTATTTATATATATAAGAGAGATCTTTGTTGCTGGGTTTTTTCTCCCTCAAGAGGAGGATTTTCCCAAGGTATCTGTTGTGTTATTGTGTCTGATTTGGATTAATTTTCTGTGCATTAAATCTTATTATTAAAATTTACATCATGTTGTGTATAAGGGTATGCACATATCACAATTAGGTATCCAACTATTAAATCTTTAACCTAAAGCAAATTAAGTGTATTATTTGGCCTTTGATTCAAATTGAATACCCAATTTCAATAAATGTAGAAAGGGTTCTTCTTATGAAAGGTTGTTGCAACAAATTTAATAAAAATGGTATTTACAAAAGGATGTAATGCTTGGTGTAGAGGATTGGATTAGATGGAAGATATATAATAAATTTAGTGAAAACTAAGTGGACTATAAATACATAATCCCTTAATGAAGTGGGGCTAGATCTTTTCTCTATTGAAATGACCTAAGTATGTTCTTTGATATTCTATGTTTGTGTCAATTTTTTAATTCAATTTTAATTTCTAGTTCCTCTCATGTTTATAGATTTGGAAAAGGTGCTTGCATGTAGAAAATCCTCTCCATGATTTGAATGTCTTAATAATTGGCTAAGAATTTAGGGATCATTATAATTCTAGGGATAAATTTACTACTTGTTATATTTTATTAACTAATATTTAAAATAGTTGTAAGAATTTTTCAATGTCTTTATAGGCTCTATTCATAAGGATTGTTAAAGTAGATTTGGTCATGTGAAGTTTTTGATATTATACAAAGGGTATCTAGATAAAATTGTATTAAAACTAATGGGATTTTGAAATACACCAATATTTTTGAATTTTATGTTGATTAACATTGTGCCCAAATCTCATACTTGCATATGTGTTTGTATTTGATTTCAAAAAAGGCCCTATCATAAATAGATTAAGCCACCAATCTCTTACTAGTTGATTCTTTCATAATTGAAATATATTATACGTTATTTATTAGTTAAATTAGTTAGTGTCATAGCAATGTGTGTATCAATAATATAATTTTTTGTAACATATTTTGAGAATTTATATATATCAACCATCTTTAGATGGTCATGCATTTTGGTAGTTTTGAAATTTATGTGTAAATTATTATATTGTGAGTGATATCACATTTAGGGATGTAAATCTTTTTTACATATTTAGTTGCATATTAACTAATAATAATCTACTTTGTAAATAGGTCTTTAGTTCTACAAGACCAATAAGTGAGAGTGAGTGATATTTAGTGAAAAATAATTAGGAAAACAAGGCTAAGCTATATAACCTAGTTTGTGTTTGTTTTCTCTTTAATAATCTAGTCAAGATCTTTGGGAATTCCCTTCTTGGTCTTGTAAAGGAAAATGTGTAGAAAATTTATATACTCTTCTCAATTGACCCACAATCTCCTACAATTTATTTACAAGTATGTTCTTATCATTCTAATCCAACTTAAATCTCTATATTTAAATTTTAAAGTACATTCTTTAAGATTGTGGGATTTTATTTGTAGCACCAAAAAAGTAGTAGTTTTCTTTTTAATGATTTGAACCCCTATTAGATTATAAAAACGGTAAACCCACAAAAGTGGTTTACAATTTGAGTAAGGAAAAGTGGCAAAAAATGACCCCATACAAAAAAAAAATGGTTTTTGAGGTTCGAATGAAACCTTTGGTTTGAGCAAACCAGAAAAAGGTTTGAATGAACCCTAATTCGTGCAAACCAATTAAATGCAAGATGGACCCCATTCCTGCCAAAAAGAAAAAGAAAAACACTTTTTGAGAGAGGGTTTAAATGAACTAGGATTCAAATGAACAAGGGTTTGAATGAATCCTGGTTCACTCAAACCCCCTAATTCCCACCTTGTCATCCTCTGGCATCAAAAAAGTTCATAATTTTGTGTTTCAAAGCTCGGGTTGAAGATGAAAATGGAGGAGACTTCACAAACCCAACTAGAATCAACTAGTCCTCGAAACAAGCTATTCAATGACTATAATTTTAATATGTTTGGTTTTATTATGTATTTGTTTTTTTAGTTTTATTAAACATAGGTTTTTCACCAAAAATCAAGCTCTTTGTTTTGCACATGTGGAAAAATAGCAAATTATCAAAAAAAATTGAAAACTATGAGTGCACCAAATATTGAAGTCCTTGATCCAACCAAAAAAAAAAAAAAAATTTCGATGCATGTACAAAAAAAGTTACGTGTTATACGGTCTGTTTATGTCTAAATTGTAATTGGTTTGACTTCAAAACTTGATTAAAGAAAAAATATTCAATAAAAAACTATATAACCAAGTGGAATCACTAGATATCAAAGTTACAAATCTAAATTCGAAAGAATTAGAATTTTATTCTTCATGGAAAAAAATTTATGTGTTATATAGTGAGCGTCACTCCTTAAAAATGTTGTTTTCTGAAAAAAATTGTTTTCGAGGGAGATGGAAAAAGATGTGCAATCTGATTCCAAAAATTTTGAAAAAAATATATTTAGAATCTATAGACAAAATGTTACAAAAATCTAGTTTGCATCATCTTCAAATTCCTCATAATTTAACTGCTATAGGTGCCTGAAAGTGAAGATTTAGCTAAAAAAAAATTATTTCAATGTCCAGTTTGGTCAAAAATTGTAAACCACTATTGTGGGATCACCCAAAATTTGACCATTTTTATCAAGTTTGACTTTCTTTGGGTTTTATTAAGATTTATAGAAGGTATGAGTACAATTTAGACTTTACTTCTATAGACTCTGATAGAATTTGGACTTTATTTATGTGGGGTTAATTTTATAAGATTTGCATAAACAAAAATACATATATATCTATGATTTTAATTATATTTTAAAATGGTCATATTATATCTTTACAAACTTAAAAGTATCTAATTTACATCACATTTTTAAAAACTTAAATTCTAAAAGATATGAACCATCTCTTTACATATAAATTTAATCAATTTTCATTTAAAATTTATCACTTTGAATTAAAAAAAATCACCATTAAAAAATTAATTATGAGAAAACTCATATGAAAAAAAAAACTTGTATTTTTTCTCCATAACTATTGATAAGCAATTTTAACTAGTCCCTATTTAAGACAACTTTAAATAGAAAAGAAAATTGATTGAAAAACTCAAATTATAATTCAAATTAAAGCAAACATTAAGAAAGAAGCAAAAGATAGGATGGACTAGAAACTACTCAGGCAACATGGAGTGGGCTTAGGCTTTTGTTTTAAGTGGAGTTTTAAGCAAGGGCAATTTTGGATGTACGAAATGAGAGGTTGGTTTGAAAAAAATATATATAGAATTATTAAAAAAAAAAATTATGATTCAATTTTCAAGGTTGACATGCATATTGGAATATATACTCTAACATAAACAAGTGTAACAGTGAATTGTTTGTTAGTGTAGAATGAGTTGTCTAGATTGTTGTCATTAGTTCAGTTTTGTTGTCAAACAATTCTATTTAGCTATCAAAAAAAATAGCATAATTATAGGTGGTTGTTGAAGTCTTTATTCAATTTTGTTGTCAAACAACTCTAGTTAGCTATCAATAAAATTGGCATAATTATAGGTGGTAGCTATAAATATGTAACCTCATGTCCCCATGCGGCTACTTAGCTTATTTTGGCTAGCAGCCACTACTCGACTTATTTAGGAGTTATTTGTGTAGCTAATGGCCCCATGAATTCTTAATTTTTTTTGCTTATTTTTTAACAGCCAACTTCAATTTGTATTAATAGTATTAATAATAATTTGTGCAATAAAAAAATAGAATAAGAAAAATGAAATCAAATATTAAAAAAGAGGGAAAGAAATTAGTGGGGCCACGTGGATTTTTAGCAATATGCAGTTGTTGCTTATTTCCTTCCCCCCCTTTTTCCACAGCTTATTTTCAATTCCTAAACAGTAACTGCTCCATTAAAATAGGAAAAGATTCCAAATTATCCTTTCCTTATAATAAAATTTATGCATGGGAACCCCTGCTGCTTAAATTTAAGCAGAAAATGGAGTTAAGCAGCCACGTGGGGACATGAGGTTACGTGTTTATGAATAAAATTAACATAATTATAGGTGATTGTTGAAGTCTTTTGTAGCTATAAATATGTAATGTATGAATAAATTATCAATCAGATATTATTTTTGTATGATGTTACATTTTTCTATTTTGATACCAGAGTTGTTCAATCTGCTACAACTGCTATAGGCATACTCATGTGGGTGCATGGAAAAGGCCATGCTTTTCTCTTGAATCTGCTCTATGTTGGATAACTGTGAATGATTTGTTTGAGAGAGAGAATAAAGGCAATTGCTAGTGCATAGCATGAGAAATCTGAGAGTGCATGGAAAAGGCCATGCTTTGCTCTTGAATCTGCTCTATGTTGGATAACTGTGAATGATTTGTTTGAGAGAGAATAAAGGCAATTGCTAGTGCATAGCATAAGAAATCTGAGAGTGTAAATCCAACTACTGATGAGTAGTTTGTTGCAGCTATAAGAGCTAAAAGAATGTCAGTTGTTGAAGAACCACCAGATGAGAGTGATGATGAATTTATTGAAGATGAGGAAGTTGTTGTATTTTGAAAAGGCCAACATTTGAAGACAGGGAAGGATGCAGTAGAGAATAGTTAGATGCTCAATAGTCTAAAGTGCTTGTGGATCAAAGAACCTATACCTCATTGGGGTTATGAGACATACATGTGAGGATTGGTGTCCAATAGTTTCAAGGGGATCCAAACTCAGGAAGTTCAACATTATACTTTACAAGGATGATGTGACACTTCATGTGCAAATGGTATACAATGATGTTGGGAACTTGGATGATAGCTAGGTGACTATATTTGTAGTTTAGGAGCAGCTTGAAAATGTCCTACTGATCCAAGAACTATTTTCAAAATGTATTTACTAATATTTTGTGATTAGTCAATTTAGTGTTGTAACATTAAGAGGGGGTGTTGGAACATATGCTCCAACATAAACAGGTGTAACAATGAACCCTTAGTAGTGTAGAATGACGTGTCCAATTTGTTGTCATTAGTTTAGTTTGTTATCAAACAACTCTAATTAGCTATCAATAAAATTAGCATAATTATAAGTGATTGTTAGTCTTTTGTAACTACAAATATGTAATGTGTTTATGAATAAATTATCAATCGGAAACTGTTTTTTATGCTGTTACACTTTTCTATTTACATGAAACTATACATTTGAATATGAATTGATCTTAAAATTTCTGGGCATCCAGTCCGGAAATGTAGAAGCTCTCTTCCATGAAACGACTTGCAAAATTGAAGCAAAGATATAGTACCGAGGACTATAAATGAATACTGTAACTTACTGGTTTCTTTGTAGGCAGTAGATGGGTGGGATTACTCGAACAGCAGAATTAAGAACCCAAACATTTGATCGGGATGCTATACTCTGAATGAGCAAGTCCGATGCAGTTATGTCCAATGTTTGAAGATTTTCCATAAACTCAAGCTCTTGTGGCAAGCACTCCAGGTTGTTACAATTCTCCAGAGCCATACGCCTAAGCATGGGCATTGCCCCTCTATGAATTTGAAGGGACCTTATCTTCAAACCCCTCAGTGTAAACGACTGCAATGCAGGAAATGCACCGTCTCTTCCAAATTCGGAAGGTAATTCCATCAATGCCTCACAATCTACAATTTCAAGAACCCTCAGCAATGGCAGTGTTTCTAGACAAGGGAGGGTTCTCAGGCTGTAACAGCTGTTCAAGCAAAGAAACCGAAGCTCCAAGAATTCACAAACCCAACTCGGAAGTTCCTGCAACTTCATGCACTTCCATAGCTGAAGTTCACCCAACTCTGTCATGGCGGTCATGTCTTCTGGAAGACGCTCCAGCTTTGTCATTCTTAACCAGAGACTCTGCATCTTACGCATGTTTCCCATTACCCCATCCGAAATCAAAGAATCTTCTTCACTGTCAAGATGCAAGCGTTTCAGGTTTGTCAATGTCTTCAGGTCGCTCAGAATTGCGAATCTTCTTTGGCCGGCCAAAAACAAGTCTGCCATCCCTTCCAGAAGCCCAGATTTGGAATGCCATACCTGTGTACTATTGATTTTCAAAACCTGCAATTCTTTCAATTCCATAATAGTGTAGGGAAAGGAGGTTAAGGACGTGCAACCACTCACATCCAAAAGCTTCAAAGACTGGAGTCTGCATATTTCTGGTGGTAAGGATTTCAGCTCAGTGCAGCAAGAAAGAAGAAGAGATCGCAACTTCTTCAGATTTTTTATACAAGTCTTCAGCAAGATGATTATTTTTGTTCTCGATAAGTTCAAGTGAATTAGGTTTTTCAATTCACCCAGTGAGCTTGGTAAGGACACAACCCCTGTATCGCTTAGGTCTAAAACCCTAAGCGAAATCAAACCCTGTAGAAAGCAGCTGGGAATTTTAGCAAGCCTAACATTACCTGCTAGTAGCAACGAGCGGACAGATGCAGATCCAGATCTTGACGGAAGAGATATTATGCTGTTGCCAATAAGAGATATGCTGCGGCACAGGGGACTTTCAGGCCATGAAAAGAGCTCCATATTCTGTCGCGGCTTAAAGAAGCATCTTTCATTCTGGTCCAAAATTTGGACGGCCATATCGTGTATACGATTGGGCAAAGTGCAGCGCACAGGCCTTCCTGCCCAGTCATACACAGACACTTCAATCAAACTATACCGCAATAGCAATTTCATCACCTGGTATCCAAAACTAACCAGATCAATAAGGTCGTGCTTGATTGACAGTAAACCTTCAGCAATCCACAATTCCAGCAGGTTTTCAACATCTATTTCCTCAGCTTGAGGAAAGGCGGCACAGGAAAGGAAGCAAAGCTTAACGAACATAGGCAGAGCATCATACCGGTCATACAGGGGTTCAGGGGGCGAGCTGAACAGGGCTGATTTTAGCTGCCAATAGAATGGATTGTTGAACTTTGCGAGAATATGTGCTACTCCTTCGATCAGATACGACTTCGCCGCAATAGTTCGAAATATGGCTCGCGAAATGTCTTCCATGTCATTTCTGTACAGAAGCAAATCCCCTCGGTGGTGACTGTTTTTGAAGACATGGAATTGGAACACCTCCCATCGCTCTTGCTCAGACAATGCCTCAATTTCCAGAACGCGCTCAACATTGGTGGTGATTAATATTTGCTCTTCACAACATTGTATGGTCATTTCTTGTGCATTACCCGCATTGTGTGTAAGAGCCAGAGGATTGCCCTCATCCTCGCTACAGTTAACGATCACTGAAATGGGTGGATTGCAAGAACCCATTGTCAGAGCAAAGTCAGGGGAATAAATATCAATTTCGCCGCCCATTTGCTGACCAATAAACCCAGTGGTTATGGTTACAGTAGAAGCAGTATCTTGCAGTCTCCTTAGAACATTAGGCATTGGATGGGCCACTGCCATTTGGGTCCTTAATGCCGGGAAGCCATTTCTTGCATCTTGGAACCCAATTTGGTTCTGGGCGAGCATATGGAGAAAGATAGTCATGATAAATGTTGGAGCTTCATAATGCATCTCTTTGATGTTCTTCATTGCCTGTTTGATTCTCCTCACGTTATTCCGTCTGGGCATGCAACAAGTGGAGGCCTGATCCTCGCCATTGCACTCTGCAATGGTGGCCTCTGCATCTTCGATCACATCATTCCATTTTTCTAACCATAATTTGGCGGGCTCTAGCAGGTTTTCTGAGATTCGTCCGGTTGAGCTGTTGAGGCGATCTAATAATTGGCTTACAAGACTCTTCAGAAGAGACACTCTAGAGGACAGAGATCTCAGATCATCTTGGTAGGAATCAATACTATTCGATGCATTCGAGATACTTTTCAACATTATACTTATTGCTGGTTCCAAAACCAGTGGTAAAATGGCTGTTGCAATCTCCATTGACTAGATACAATTTACCCTTTCAACCACAGGGTTAATGCAATTGCAGGTACGAGGGCTGACTGTAACACCAATAAATTCAGCGGAATTGACTATTGACATACCTGGTTTGTTTTTCGTCCGCAGTGACAATAAAATCTGGAGCAGATGAAAGCTGTAGAATATAAACGCCATCCAAGTCCAATTCACAGAACAACATGATTCATCTACATATGTTTGTCATAGAGCGAGGGTTTAACATGTTGATCAGTGAGTGTTAAGCATCCTTCCAGTTTGCAGGAAAGATGTTCAGTCCAGGAAAAAGAAAGGCTTTGATTCTTCCCAAACCTTTTCCAGAAGCTCCTCAATTGATTCTCATTGCACATAACAATATTTTTAGTGGGCTTGAAACATTTCATGTCTTACGGGTCCTACGTAATTATTCGCATAAATGGGTGTTTGCCCTTACAAATTTGACTGATTTTTTTATTTCTATAGAAACATTTTATGAAAGGTAATTTTTTTTAATTAAAACAATGCAAACTACAAATAGGAAATTGCAGTTAAAAACTGCAAGAACATACAGCAACCTAGGTGATACTTTATGCCCTTCTCAATGAACTACGTTAGTTTTATTCACTAGTTGGGTAGAGTGTTTTACCACATCCTAACATTTTTTTTCTTAGAGGTTAATTCAAATCGAATTAAGCAAGTTAATTTATATAAATATTTTTTTTAATTATACAAATTTATTTAGGTTGATTATTATTATAAATGTAATAAATATGAGAATTGAAATAATTAAATATGATGTTTAGTTTGATAATTAATGATAGAAAATAATGTGTTAGAGGCAAGTTAGTGATTCCTTTTGTTTCCAAATTTTTAGGGCTTTCTATGAGAGATTTTAGACTCTAAAAATAAAGTATTTGTTGCTCTAGTTCACTCTCATGCCTACAAACTTGATCTCTATAAGTGCAAGATTGATCCTCTACATGGGCTTGATTTGATGAATGTGAAGCTAATTTGATAAATTATGGTCTAATTTAATTCACTCACCTTGATCTTGATATCTAAGTTGATGTAAAGATAGGTGGTGTTTATAAACACCTTTGAGGAATTAGTTGGATCACATAATACATCTTGTTCTAATTCAAATCTTTGGATGGACCAATTTTATAGCTCTAGATGAAAGGATCCAAGATAGTAGGTAATTATCCAGTGGACCTAAGATGAAGCAATCTATAATTATGCACTAAAATTATTTTATCTGCATTCACAAATCAAAATCTAGTTGTGCTTAACAAGTACTTGGTTGATTCTAAATGAATAAGTGAATGTCCTTAAATACAACAACCAAGCACACAAACATATTTTTCTAGAGGCTAATTCAAACAAATGTTTCCAATGAAACATGGTAATCTAAATAAAAATATTTTCTTAATCATAAATTTATCTAGAAAAAATTATTTAGGTTGATTGTCATTATAAAGATAATAAATATGAGAACTAAAATAATTAAATGTGATATTTATTTTGACAATTAATGATAGGAAATGATGTGTTAGAGGTGAACCACTAATTCATCTTGCTTCCATATTTTTAGGCTTTGTATGATGAAGATCTTAAGATTCTAAAAATTAACTATTGGTTGATCTAGATCACTTCCATGCCTACAAACTTGACCTCCATCAATGTAAAGCTAATCTTCTACATAGACTTGATTTGATGAGTGTAGAGCTAATTTTAAAAATTGTGATCTAATTTAATTCACTAACCTTGACAAATGAGTCATTAATTCATCTTGCATCTATAATTTGAGGGTTCCTATGACAAAGATCTAAGACTCTAAAAGTTAACTATCTATTGCTCTAGTTCACTTCCATGTCTACAAAATTGACCTTTGTGGGTGTAGATGTCTTCTGCATAGACTTGATTTAATGAGCATGAAGCTAATTTGACAAATTATGATCTAATTTAATTCACTTGCATTGATCTTGATATCTAAGTTGATGTAAATATAGGCAGTGTTTATAAACACCTTTGAGAAATTAGTTGGATCACATAGTTCATCTTCTCTTAATTCAAATCCTTAGTTGGACCAAATTTATAGCTTTGTGTAGGTAATCATCCAATAGACCTAGGATGAAGTGATATCTAATTATGCACTAAAATTATTTTATCCACATTCATAAATCATAATCTAAACGTGCTTAATAATTCATTTGTTACTTCTAAATGTAAGTGAATATTGTTAAATACAACAACCAAGCACACAAATAAACACAATTGCTTGCTAATTCAACTCACAGTGCTTTTGTGAGGTGGTGGCCAATAGATAATTTTTTGAATTTGAAATTTTAAAGGTGTGTGGTTCATATCCACAACCTTCAAGTGACCCAAGTTAATTTTGCACATGCACATATTATCTATGGTGATGAAAACTAAAATTAGGGACCAAGAATAAAAATTCAGTAATTGATGATAGAAGGGATTGGAGTATGAGATGTTATGATCTAATTTCATACATAATTATGTCAATTTCTAGATAATTATTGCATTAATGGCATTTTGATCAAAGTGGATGTAAAACAAAGGGTACAAGGGCATAGGAATGTAATTTTCACCATTGCATTTGTCCACTATTTTGTTGTGCATGTGAATAACTACGTAGATGCAAGTCAAATTAAATCCAATAGTCAATAAGTCAATTAAAAAAAATGAACACTTGAAAAGATACTCATTTGTATAAAGTAATGAATCACTCTTCAATTCTTTTTTAATGATAGGGAAAAATATGTAATAAGTAACATTTACCACACATTTCTAAATGAGCACAAATTGTAAATTTCATTAAAAAACAACTATCCTTGAAAATGGTAAAAACAAAGAGAGAAGGGTGAGAAGGTTCGCCTATTGATACAAAGAATTTACTATGCATATAAGAATGTGTGTAGCATTCCTCATGTTTATACTATAAACTTCCTATTTTATAAATAGGAGCATGGTTGTCTAACTAAATCCAATGGGTGAATGGGTGTTTTGATGATATCCCATTTAGTTAAACATACTTTTGATATTCATTGTGATGGTGCTATGTTAAATTTCTCTAATATACAACTTTAAAAATCTATGGAACTTAAATTGGGGTTTAGTATATAAGAGATGTAGATATAGTTTAACCTTAATTTGATCATTACTTGTGGAAGAAAGTTAGTGCCTAATATATTATTTGAAGAGAAATAAATATTTAGCCACAAATAATTGAATTGTATACTATTGATGAATTAATATCTTGATGCATGATAAATAATATAGATACTTCTTCATATATAACTATGAAAAGAGGATCAAATAAAATTATTTTATGTGATGGTGTATATGCATTTTAAGACTCATGTATATACCCTAATCTCCCTTTGTGAATTATGCTATTTCGTATTGCAATATTAATAATAATAGTATAATAAAATAAAAATGTGCATAAATACAGTATGTTTAATTATTAATCATGTGGATTATTGAAATTATAAATGCATTCATTTGATTATAACATTTTAAATAGGTAATTGGTAAATATTTTGATATTTAATAGTTTTATTAATGTAAATTAAAGATTGTGGTCAAAGTGTGATAAAATGATTTAAAAACTATGTATTCATGTGTATTTTATTAAAATAAGATGAAAATATATTATAGGCCGAGAAAACTAATCAAAGGATTGAATTTTCTTTATAAGAGTAAACATTAGATAAATGAATTATTTTCATGGTTGGATAGAGATAATACCTCAAAATGATACCACTACTAACTAGGATTTGAATGAATGAACATGGAGGAGTTAATAAAAAAGAGGCTTGGGCTATTTAAGGTGAGAACAATAGAGGAAGGATAAGAGTAGTAATTGAGGAAAGAGGAAGAAATATTAAGAGATATGATAGGAGTAAGAAAGAGTTGGAAAGAACAATTCCAAGAGATGGGTAAAGAAAAATATCTAGTTGTATGGAATTGGACCTCAAATCTTGTTAATTTATTTCAAAAAATTTAATGAATTCATTTACTATATATTGAAGCTATTATACATGTTCTCCTTCTAGATTTTCCTTTTAAACCCCTTGACTACTTAGCTAATGCTTTTAATATTGTTTTGTATATCTCTATATATATTGCCCCATACACAACTCATTGTACAATGCAAAGTTCTATATTATGAAAGAACATATTATTATAAAAACTATATATGATTTTTTGGGTTTGGCCAACTATCTAGACTTGTATATAAGATTGACCTGGTAGGGCATATCATGACAAAACCCTATGGAGAATGTGTGCTTTGTTTATAAGGTGATCACTTTTCACATGAGATTTTATTATTTTATTATTTAATACATTCCAAATAGTCTTATGCCATTCAATTATGTTTTATGTAAAATTTGTAATATGTATGTATATGTCTATGTGTATGTATGTATGTATGTATGTACGCATGCATGTATGTATGTATGGATGTGTGTGTATGTATGTATGTATGTATGTATGTATGTATGTATGTGTGTATGTATGTATGTATGTATGTGTGTGTGTGTGTATGTATGTATGTGTGTGTGTGTATCTATGTATGTATGCATGCATGTATGTATGTATGCATGTATGTATGTATGCATGTACATATCTATGTATCTATTATGTATGTATGTATGTATGTATGTATGTATGTATGTATGTTTGTACATGTATGTATGTTTGTATGTATGTATGTATGTATGTATGCATTCATGCATGTATGTATGCATGCATGCATGCATGTATGTATGCATTCATGCATGTATGTATGTATGCATTGCATGCATGTATGTATGTATGCATGCATGTATGTATGCATGCATGCATGCATGTATGTATGTATGCATGCATGTATGTATGCATGCATGTATGTATGTATGCATGCATGTATGTATGCATGCATATATGTATGTATGTATATATGCATGTATGTATGTATGCATGCATGCATACATACATACATATACTATACATATATATGTATATAGATGTGTGTGTGGATGTTATTAATAAAAAAATATATAATTTATATGAAAAAGTATATAAATCATTAATAATATTGATATTAATTATTATTTATATATTTTTGTAGTTTCTTTTTCCATAAAATACTTCAAAATTGAAATGACATGAAAAATTACAATGAATATTGATGAAGAATGTAATGAAAGAAAGATAGGTTTCCCCTATGCACATAAGAGCACAAGAAAGGTTTCAATGGTAGAGATGAAAGAAAATGATAGAAGTCTTCTTGAGAATGGAATAAAATAAGAAATGATTTTAGGGTCCTAACTCATCCAAATCCAAGTTTTTAGGAGAGAAGATTTGAAAATTCCTTTTATAGAATAGAAATCCTTACCAGTTAACAAATAAGATTTGGAATAGTAATGTTGAATAGAGAGAGTCTCAAAGATTCAACAATATTGGAAGCTATATTGAAACATGAAAGTGACAAATTTAACCATTGCAAAATGCTAGAGGTGCTAACAATTATCCTATCCTTGTTTGGTGAGAAAATTAGTTTTAAAATCTAGCCAAAATTCTTAGGGAAAAGGAGGAGACTCTTAATCACCTATTGAGGAAAATATGCAATGCAAATACAAAGGGAAATCCTTTGAGAGTTCTAAAAAATGTAAATAAAACATATCTATTGTAATCAAGGAACATATGTTTGGGCCTTCCTTTTTCCACCTATAGTAGCGTACCTATTCATAAAAGTGACCAACCTTTAGCCTACTAGGATGACATTTTGGTATTGGATCAAAAATAATTATAGGGGAATGGGCATATAAAGTGAAAACTACTACCAAGGGGTTTTCTTTAATTTAATTCCCCAACAATAGGAAGGAATAAGAAATTATAGATGAGTGAGAATGTCTTATTTAAGGAATTAGTCTATTCTTCAAATAATGGGAACTAATCATTGATCTAACCACTTTCATAATGACTAGAAATCTAATGTAGATCTTCTTGTACAATCTTCCTTTAAAATGTTTGAGGATTAAAATCCTTTCCAAAATTGGTAACTCCCTATGTTCAGCAAGTTTAAAATAGAAGAAAGCAAATCAGTGAGTACACCTATGGTTAGTGGGTGTGAACTGAGTAAAGATGATGAATCTGCTCTGAAATATCAGACTTTGTGTAGTTCCATGATTGGTAGTTTGTTGTATGTGATTGCATCTAGACCGGATATAATGCAAGCAGTTAGGATGGTAGCTATATTTCAGACAACACCTAAGGAAACTCGTCAAAATAGTAAAAATGATTTTCATATAACTGAAGGCTATCATGGATTTTGGTTTGGGGTATCCTAAGAGTGAAAATTTCACTCTGACTACATACACAGATGTAGATTGGGTAAGAAGCATAGATGATCAGAAGAGTGCAAGTGGTAGAGCTTTGCTTCTTGGTGGCAATCTTGAATCTTAGTTAAGAAAGAAGTAGGATTCAGTTTCTTTATCTACAATAGAAGCAAAATATATTCCAACAGCTTTATGTTGCACTCATTTTTTATGGATGAAACAAAACTTCAAGGAGATGAAGATTGAGTTTGATGAACCCATTTCCATTTTTTGTAATAATACCAGTGTTATAAACATTTCAAATAAGTTGTTAATGCACTTAAGGACAAAGCATATTGCAATAAATTATCATTTTCAGAGGAACAAGGTTGTAGAAAAAGAAGTGAAGTTGGAATATGTTAAAACCAAGGAGAAAATAACAGACATTTTCACAAAATTGTTTCCTAAGGAGACTTTTGAGTTTCTCTGGAAGAAGTTGGGAGTTGTTTCTCCCTCCTCTTAAATCAAGAGGAAGCACAGGTTGAGGGGGAATGTTGACTCCTTGCTGCAAGAAGACATGGTGGTCTTGCAAAGTGTTTTCAGAAGTAGTGTGGTATGGACTCAAGGGGAGTCTATCCAGGAAACAGGTTTTTGAATTGTGCAGCAAGCAGTTGACCTTTTCCATTGATGTCAAAGGGGAGAAATAGGACTCAAAATGTTAAATAATCTAATGGGAAGAAAGAACTCAGGTAATGTGGCTCCATGACACATCAAATTTTTCTTCATGTGTGTCGGCAACATTTTCTTGTTTCCCATTAATGAAAAAGGGGGAGATTATTGAACATGTGTTGTCATTTATGTTAAAGGAGTAATGTCAAGGAGCATTGTTCTTGATGTCAAAAGGTGCTCACTGATGTCAAGGGACTAATGTCAGTAGAACATTAAGAATTAAATATAATCAATACTTGAATATCATATCATTTTGAGTACAATAAGGAAGAGTGGTTGTAGTATACTTGATATATCATGCTTGTATCTATTCATGTTGATAGAGGTAATCTAGAAGTTTGAGGTTAGTTACTCAAGGCAGAGATATTTCTCTAACAACATATTCATGATCTGTATTTCTTCTTGAAGGTGAATTTTGAGTTGTGGTTTGAATGGAGAGCATGTCTACACATTTCCATATTTTAGAGTTTCTAGAAGTTATGTTCAACATGCAAAAAGATTGAAGTGACAGAAGGGTCACTATGCTAGTTAATCAACCAGTGGTTGTTTGGGAACTGTGTTGCAGTGGCTTAAAGTGTGTGACCTCCAAAGATAGTGTGGGAAGGTGAAATAAGTCCAAGTTAAGGTTCTTGTAGAAATGCACAACATCATGTTCTTTTGGCGGTATCAAATTTGTTTTAGGACCTACCCACTACATGTTTCATATAAATTTGAATTTAGGTCCACCCTTTGTCGACCTGGTTAATGACAGACCCATGGTTGACATGAATTGATGTTAATGTAGTGAGATGTATATAATCATCATAGCTTTAGATCTCACTTGATGTGAGAGAAGATGAGTATGAGAGTGTGAGTGAATTATGTGAGCAAGTGTAAGTCAATGTGATTCAAGTATCTCGATCAATGTGCACCATAATCAGAAGATCATAAGGAGTGTAGGAGAGTGTCTGATACAAGCTCAGATCTTGTGTAAGTTGTGTAATCAACATTAAAATTTTGCAAGCTTTATCTTTGTAATCTGGTAAGCCCGGTGTCCTACTTGTTGAGTTGGTGCTCAAATATTTGTATTGGGGATTAGTTCTCCAATAGTTTGGTAACTACAAACACTATGGGGGATTGATGTCTCCTGTACGTTGGTGGCTACTTCATAACTGTAGTTCTTATTCATTATTTTTGTGAGGTTGTATTTTGACAATAGCTCCAAGAAGCTTTTCTCACTATGATTTTTCCCATTCAGGTTTCCATGTCTATCAAGTGTTCATTGTGTGGATGTGTGCTTCTTTGATTGTTTGATTAATATTAGCTATTTTGATTCATGTACCTGATGTTTCATTCTTGGGGATACATGTTGAATTAAAGAGTTTTAATGGATTTGATATACTGATTCACCCCCCTTTCAGTATATTGTGTGCCCTTCACTATGTACTACTATGTAAAATATTATACTAAAATCTATGGCTAATAGACTAAAACTAATCCTCCAAAAGATCATATCTAGATAAAAAAAAAGTAGTATAATTATTGGTAGGGAAATCTCAAATGTAATCACTACCACTTATGAAGTGACACACTCAATATACATTAGAAAAAAATAAAAGAATGATACCCAATTGTATATTAGTAAGGAATATAATAGGGTCAACTAGATAACTTTGTAGAAAATAATGGATAAATTTATCTTTATTCATAATTTGACCAATTGGGTCTTCACTTGCATTTCAAGCCCAACATATGTAGCATTGGTGAATGAGTGTCCATACAATTTTTTCTCCTCCTCCCAGGGACTTAAAGAAAGAAACCCAATGTCCCTCTTCCTCTTCATCATTTTGGTTGAAGCCTTAGGAATATCAATCTAAAATTCCTCCATCAACCACCTTTGGAGAGGAATTGCATTCACAAATGAGGTTGATGCTAGTACCCATCAACATTTATCTTTAATGATATGTTTCTCTTTGGATAAGAAAGCCTTCTAGAAGCTAAATAAATGGTAAAATATTAATAGAAGTAATCTTAGGTATTTATGCAATTAATTAACACCAACTAATAAAAAATATTCTTCTTCAATGTGCCCAAGAATACAATTCCATGTAGCTTCCTACCCTAGATTTAAAATAGGATTTTGGCAAGAAAATGTCTAGGTGTTTGTCTTTTTACCAATACTAGAAAAGCATCTTTGTGGTAAAATATGATAGGAAAATGTACCTTGGGATTGAATTCTTGGAAGGGTGAGTTGCCATCCTTCATAGGGAAAAATGTTTTGCTCAAATCAATGTTATCAACCATTGATTAAGGGGGTTAGCCTCTAGGAGAAAGTAAAAATAATCACATTCATGGTTCAAATGGAAAAAAGAAGTATGACTATCCCATACCTATCTATTATACTTCCCCATCTTCATGTGAAATATTTAAGCCACATATTCCACCATATGACAAGTGATAAGGGCCCCTTTCAATTATGGCAATTTAACACATATATAAAACAACAAACACACCAACAATGATAATATTAAAACATCCTCAAATCAAGAAAAAAACAAATATAATCTAAGCTTAAATTAAATCCACATAAAATTATAAAAGATAATAAAGTTCAAATGTGGACACCAATGTAACATCTCAAATTCAAATCGATAGTACAAATTAAGAAATTTTTGAGGAAAAGAGGACAATTCAAAGCTAACTAGCTAAGTATATCAAAGTAATAAAATTTAATGTACCACTAGCTAACAATTAAAATTATCAAAATTAAAATATTAATAATATTCCAATAATTTTATAAGAATTTGTACAACATGATCATAAGACAAATTTAAGAAGCTTCCAAAGGAGAAAGTGGAGTTGTGATCTTAAATTCATGAAATATAATTAGTTATAATCTCATATCAAACAACCCCATACCCTACGCAACCCAAGACATCTTTTGCAACTAATGCTAAGTAACCAATATCTAAAGTATCATGTATCTAAGAGTATTTATAGACTCCTAGCACAAAGATATTATAACTTGAGCTCCCATAAGAGTAATAACCAATACCATTTCATAGCCATTAGTCAATACTATATTGAAGCTCTAAGGATTCATAATTGAAAATAGTTTTCCCATACTAGTTACCAAAGATGACATCAAGTATCTACAAGCTAGAAGTTGCATCTAGAGCTCATGCCTGTACAAAAATGACATTTTTGAAGCCTATAATTGGGAATAAGTTCTAGTTATAATACCACATTGGGGACCACCCTTGATCCATTCAAGACAAAAGTAACAAGAATTACATGTTTGTATTATGAACCAACTAGCATGGTTCTATGTGAGAGGGATTCAATCAACGTAAATATCTATTGAGAGTTATAACCTCCCAATAAAGACCCCTTCTCTCTTGACACCTAGATACACTAATGTTCCCTCAATCTTATGTGAGATATTCATGATGCTAAACTTGTAGTGTCAAAAATTGTCACCCTTGAAAATTTCACACTAGTTTAGCTCCCCCATGTGCTTGGACCTAATTATGCATTTAATTACTCATTTTATGAATATATTTGGAAAATTAATTGATGGGAATGAAAAATGAGAATTTAATATTTTCCCCAATATTTAAGGCAAAAAAAAGGATGGGTTTGGACTAGGGCACCCCATGCCCTTGTCCAACCCTTTTTCGCTCCAATTTGAATATGTCAATGTCAGTATTTTATTATTTAAAATTTTGAATTTATTTGTCGATTGTCAACATTTTATTTTCAAGAAATTAGAAGAATTGCATATAAATACAAGTTTTTTTTCACCATTTCAATCCTAGCAATTTTATAGAGAAAATTGAAGATCCTAAAATCAGTCAAGGCAATTCAGGGTAGAATTAGTAGCATTATTATAGCACTTTCATCAATCAAGATCAAGCTTTTAAGAAATCAAGAAGAATGAATCAAATTATGTGCAAGGAGATATTATTATCAATCATGCCAAATTATGAAGATGTGATGATTTATCCTCTACATGCTATCTACAACAATCTATCATGTTTGGAAACTAACCTTTTGTGAGTCTATCAAGCATTCAAGGCATCCATCAATCAACATTTGTGGCAACTTGTGGTGTGACATCATTTCATCAAGGGTTTCACATCAAGGTAACATTATCATTTATCATTTATCATTTATCATTTCAGTCAATTATTATTGTTTTAGCCTCTACTTGACCTAGGGTATGCCCCCTTGATCATCATCATTTGTTGTATGTGGAGGTAGAGATACCAAAACAAGATTTGACTTAGGCAAGCCCCTATACAACACAACCTTTCCCCTTTTTTTCATGTGTGCAAGTTAGGTCTAGGAGTTTTAGTGGAAGATGGTTCCAAAAAATACAAAGTAGACTATAACCTACATCTCAGAGTTTATAGATCCAAAAAAGGATGAAGCCAGTCTAGGGCACCCCACACCCCTAACCTTGCAAATCAGCCCCAAATTCTTGTCACGGGTTCCTCTCTATATCTCAGTCTCATATATGGAGCCTTTCTATTAATTTCCTTTTTTTTGTGCAATAAATTACATTTTCAGATCTAGGGTTATATGTCAAATAGGCTTATTAAAACACACATAAAATTTATCTCTTAAATTACAAATCAAGAACATAAACCCTAGGAGATTGGTTCTCCCTTGTGGTAGCAATCCAATCATCAAACCCTAGTTGGTTTAAATTTTTGAATGTGGATTCAAAGTGAAAAGGAGATAATCCTAGTTAATCTAATTAGATCTAGGATCACTTTTCCTACTTTACACTAAGTAAAACACAAAAAAATACAATCATAAGGGTGTGCAAAGTGACCCACACTTTCTTGCTCAAGGATTTACACACCAAAATAAAATGTATGTTACCATGCTTGAAACTATCCCCAAACATAGTTAACTATACACATGCAATGATCCCAAAATGAATTTTTATATGGATGACATTTTTATATCCACACTACCCTTTTCTAAAGTTAAATTTGTAGTATAAATTTTAACTATGTTAACTACCCTTTTCAAGCAGACAGAGCAAATTCCAAACTTCAAATCATATTCAAATATATTCACAATTCCAAGTATATTCTAGACATTTTATGATAGAGTGATAACCATATATATATTGGATGTCAAAGGACAAAAATACATATGCACTAATAAAAGTAAAAAAAAAAACTATCTAGTACCATCCTCATAGTTCAAGGATGCATATAAAATTAATGTAACCTAAACCACTATTGGCTAGAGAAAATGACTACAATATCTCCACATTTAATCTCCATTGATAGCCAAAGAACAAAAGGAGACACACATTCAATATAATATGCTAAGTGTGCTACAACTTTTAACTAATACTAACTCACACATTGACCATTTATATAGATTTTTCCACAATAATAATTAAGAAATTAAAGAATTTTAATACACAATATTAATTGATATGAAATGAGAATATATACTTATTTCCTATATAGTTATATCTAGGTTTATTTTAACACATTTAACTATAATCTCTAAACTCAGTCTCATTATCATAATCTAAAGCATAGGAGTAAGAATAATTTGAGACTTCACATCCTTCCTAGTAGCATTCATTTACTTGAAAAGGATCACAAAACTCTATATTTCATACCTTTTAATTCATCTAGATAACTTTTTATTTATTCAAATTCAAGCCTCATACATTATTAGTCTGACATTTTTCAAATTAGATCCACTTATCAAATAAGAAAATCTTTATCAATATTAAATTACTTATCTAATTCGAACATATATTCAAGAATTAACAAAGATATAAATATGTTTAAGTACCATATTGGGATTTTGGGAAGGGATAGTAGGACTTCATTTTCAAGGTGGTCTAGATGCAACACATGAAATATTTTAGTTTATAAAAAGAAAGTGAAATATCTATATCAAGGTCAACAAAATTATGTTACTAAGAGGTTGGCTCCATTTCAAAACAAGCCAATAATCAAGACACATGTAGACAAGTGCATCAAGTTCATCTAGAATGAAACAAGAAGCACTAACTATCAATTTACACAATTATTTTTAACCATTTAATTATCACATTTAGAGAATTTTTGAAATCATCATTTCATGTTATTATGATGGTTATATAAGGTAATCACATCCTTACACAATCAAGTTTGGACCCTTCCTAAGACATGCTAATTAAATAAATACAAGGAAATTTATACTTACATTGAAATGCTAAAAATAGTATGTTCACTAGTCAAATTTCTTTCATTCTTATATTTCTCTTAATCTTATATTGCATTAAATTGGAAATAGAGGCACAACAAGAAATATAATAACATTATATTAAAAGGAACTGATTTGGATACTTTATACAACCACTTACATCCAAGTCTAAACTACTCAAAATTTTCACATAAAATAAAAGCATAAAGTAATTATGATTAAAATTTTAACAATAAGATAAAATTCATAAACCATATATTTTCAATAACATCACCACAACCATCATGCAACAACACACACATAATAACCACATTTAGCAATAATACCTAAAGAAATATCTAGATCTCCTATTGTTTGCAAAATCTAACTTTGATACCAAATGTCATACCTATACACAATGATAAAAATGAACATAAACATAGTGCAACAAAAAAAATTATGTCATTCACAATCAAGCTTTTAAAATATAAGTGTTGGCCTAATTTTTAGCAACTAACTATATATATAGATATTTGTTGATCAGTTTCAATGTCCAAAATGCCAATCCACTAACTTTTAAAGCAATACGCAATGTTAGGTTCAATACAACTAAGTAATAATTGCATCTCATAGAATAGTTTAATGTTTAAAATATCAATCAAGACTTAGCTACGCATTGATAAATGCCTACTATAGCTATTTAACCCCTACCCCTAGGCAAATCTAGTCCTAAGGCAATATCCAATGTGCATTTCAGGGTTCTTTATATTTCAGACCATAAATCTCAAAGAACAATACACCATAAACATTGATAAGTAAGATGCAATGAGTGCTAAGTGGACCATTCATTATCATGGTAGATGGGTTCTTGTGAACCACTATTCAGGAAGGCCCAATGCTTCACCTCTATGAGCATCACCTAGATGCAATGAGTGCTAAGTGAACCATTCATTATCATGAGAGATGGATTCTTGTGAACCACTACTCATGAAACATCGGTCAATGAGTTTGACTCATAAAACTACACAGTTGAATCTTGATAACAATATCACAGCCATAAACATTTCTAAAAACCCTTTGAATATATATTATATAATACTGCCATTGTTCTTGGCTAAAGACCAAACTAGAAACAGAGTAAATCTAATCCTAAGCCAATACCCGATGTGATTCAAAACAATGCACCAATATTAAAATATTTCAAAACAATCAATAATCAAATGTTTAAAATTCTTCCACACACACCCTATCAATAGTGCCACACATTTCCAAGCATACATAGACATCACTAAAATCCCCACAAATATATATAATGCCATGCTACTCAGATTGATCTTGCATGCAGTCTCATCTATTTGTTTAGAACATTGGTAACAAGTAAAGCGATAAAAATAGGCATGCCACCTGATCAGCCTCTTTCATAGGCATGCCACCTGATCAACCTCTTTCACTCAGCTTTACTTGATTTCTTTACGAGCTTCTCAGAAAATAATAACATACATGCTCACATTTGTAGCATCCAGGCTATGATAAATCTCTTAAAAAAGGAAATATCTAGTGTGTGATTCGGGCTTTTTTCTATTTCAGACACATAGATTTCAAGGAACAGTATCCAATATCAAAATTTCAAAAAAAAGGCTGGACATTTCCATCCAATAATCAAATGTTCAAAATGCATCCAACATATATATATAATCTAGCAATGACTCCACACAATTCCAAACATCCTTACATATTACTAAAACCCTATGAATATATATTATATAATGCCACCATTGTCCATGCAGAGAATGATCGTCCTACTCAGTCAAAATCATATTATAAAATGGCATCGTTAACCATGCCGAGGAGATCCTGCTACTCAATCAGAATTAGTTTTATCTTGTTTGCAGTTGCATTTATCTGTTTAAACATGTTCACAAGTCAAGAGATCAAACTTACCAAGCCACCTGATCAACCTCTTTAGCTCACAAATTTTACTTCATTTTTTACAAGATTCTCTGATTTTTTTCACAAGGTGCACTTATCTGCAGCTTTCATGCTATGATAATTCCATGAAAAAATGACTCAGATAACATCTTCAAATAATTTATGGTATCAAATAAAAAGAACAATTTGTCAAATTGATGGCATCACGCTGGAATAAAAAATTGTTAACCACCAATATCCTTATAGTGCTTGAGCTTATGCTTCTTAAATTCTGCACATTGACAAGGAATCCATAGATCCTATTTCAAGAAAAAAAGTACATTGATTCTTCTAGAATGAAGGTATTTAAAAGAGCAGAAAAATAAATTATAATGATCTGGAGATCATCCATCAACAACTATATAATGCAAAAAATATATGGAAGACTCTTTCAAAATTCTCCATTACTGATTTGAGGAAGGGAATATGCACTTATGTAAATAAATAGCAACTAAACAAAAAAAAATGATTCCATATCAACTATCTTCTAACTACTTCTAAAGTAACAATGTTCATTATTCTCATTGCTTGCATTCTCCCTCACGGTGAATATTGGAAAAAAATATTTAAAAAAAAAAAAGTCATTATTTTGCCATTCTCCTTCATAATGAATATTGGGAAGAACACCAAGAAACACTTGAAGTGTCTAAAATTGATCATGAACAAAGGGCTTCATAAATATGTCAATGATCTAGGTCACTATAGAACAGTACTTATAAAAGTTCAACCAAGTCCTATTGAACTAATTCATGGATGTAGTGGTGTTGGATCTCAATATGCTTAATCCTACAATGATGGGACCATGTTGAATGTACAACATATCCTATAATAGGTGCCTCATAGATTTGTACTGAGCTTCTGCAATAGAAAGGGATATAGTAGGTTGCTTCTTGGACTTCTAAGAAAGTCATATAGAATTAAAACTAGTAGACTTTTGATTATTTATAGAATCTACCCAATGTGAATCAATATATTCAACCAATCTACTCTCCTTTGAATTCTAATAAATGAAGAGCATAATGCAATGTCCCTTGAAGATACAAGGACCTAGCATGGACACTCCAATGTGTCTCTGTAGGTTCTAGCATGGACCTAGAGACCAAGCTCACTACATATGTGATATCTCATCAAGTATCATTCAAATATATCAAGAAACCAATCAACTATCTATAGATAGTAGGAGTCACCAAGGTAGACTCACTAGAATTTGACAACTTAAGTCCAACTTTAAGAGGTGTGGCCACATAATTGCAATCATTCATATGAAACCTTTGGAGAATATAAAAAACATACTTTTTTTGAGAGATAAATATACCATCATCAAGTTATCAAACTTTGAGACCCAAAAAATAATGCACTTGTCCCAAATCAATCATCTCAAAATTTAGAAACTATACCTATCTAAACTATGCCTCTTCATGAGGATGTGGTCCTAATAGTAGGGGATAGACCTTGGACTCAACCACTAGATTGTGAGGGCCTCCCTTTTTGTTGTCATTGTTGCTTCAAATTCTATTGGCCACTTGGCTTTAACCTGCTCTCTCTCTCTCTCTCATCGATCTGGTTCTACAACTTGGTGGAATAATGCCTCTAAAGATCATTTGACTGTTGAGGCTTCTGAGGCTCCTCCTTCTCCATGCTCCTCTCCTACTCCACTAGCTACTTATGCTCAGCTCCCGATCACTGTTGAGGTTGTGGTAGAGGATTATCAGTGTTCTCCTCCCGCTCTACTGACAGCTTGTGCTTAGATCCAGGCCTCTGCTTTGATTGTGGACATCTCTATTCCTTGCTATCCTTTTGATCCTCCTTTCTGTATTTAGGTTCTTCCTACGAGGGAGTCTCATCTTGTGTTCCCTTCTAGTGAGAAGTTAGAAGATTCTATAGCTTGGATTGTTGTTCATGGTAGGCATAAAGGTCCTTGTATTTTGAGGGACAAGCCTCTTGTTTAGGGTTGGGACACTTGTTCCTAGTTCTTTGTACTAGTCTTTAGCTTGGCTAGTCTTTGTTCTTGTTTTCTATTCTCACCTTCATGGGACTTGTATTGCTTGATGGTTGTTTTCTTTTTAGTACGGGCCCTTTCCTACTTTAAAATCTAATCAAAACTTTAGAAACAAGGATGAATTATTCCTCTTGTAGATAAAACCATTCACATAAACAACTAGGATAAAAATATATCCTCACCCAAATTCCTGATATAAAAATTAAAATCTTATCAAGGCTCTTTACAAAACTTTTTTGCTAGAGTTTAGAGTGAATTCTAGAATATCATGATTTTGGTGTTTGGTTAAGACCATACAAGGCCTTCTTCAACTTGTAAAAAAAATGTTTTTTAGAGGAGTTTGAATGCCTTTATGTTGAGTGACATAAAACTCTTCATTAATATAACCATTCAAAAAAGAACTCTTAACATTCATTTGATAAATAGTCCAACCATGTATTGAGTAGCTAAAACAAAAGTAGTCTAACAATATCCATCCATGCTACAAGAGATTTTTTTTCAATAAAATCAACACCTTCCTATTGATTGCATGCCCTTTTGCTACCAATCTATCCTTATGCTTGTCAATACTTCCATTAGAATTGTATTTAGTTTTGTAAACAATGATTTTGGTTTTCCCCTCACAACGCTTTGCTCCTCTTAGGGTTTTTCACCTAAAAGGAGAAAGGGGATTAGATGGGGGACCAAAATGAAATGGTTTACACTCAAGACTAATGTTAATGAGATGTATTATTCCTAATTAAGATTTCCTAATGCTCTAATCTAAAATTGAAGTGATCTAATGATGCAAAACTATGAAAATGTGAAGTGTTGGAAAACACAAGGTGACATGCAAAAATTCCTAAGAATGTAACTAAATGATGAAATAATAGAACAAAATGAAAGAGATGCACTTGGAATCAGAAGTTTGATGTTGGAAGATTTTGGAATCCTGAAAAATTCACTACAATGTTGACCAGGACACTTAGGCCAATCTGAGCAACTTAGTCCCAGTTTTGGGAAACTTTGCTGGAAACAAAATCTGCCAAATGGGTATCCAGAAATGTCAAAATCAGTTTTTAGGCCCAAAATCAAGACTAATTCAGCCCTAGTGGTGACTTAGTCCTCCTACAAATTTTGAGAAATTCAAGGCAGAATCTTGTAGTCTCAAGTCTGCACTCCCTTTTATGATAGGTGTCTGTACTTGATTCTATAGAAAATGGAGCAGAAAGTCTCTCCAAGCTTGAAATAAGGTGATGTTGACTTGATTGACTTTGTACACTTTTTACCACTTTTCAACACCTATTGCTTAAAAAATCTGCATACAAAAGTCACATGCAAAAGGGGGAAAATGGTTGAGAGTTAGAGAATAGGGGTTTGCCTTGGTCAAACCCCACTTTGGTAATCAAACCCTAAACAATGAAATGAGATGAAAAGAGAGTGATAAATTGATAATATGCAAATGCTAATGTCATGAACTTACCACACCATTGATGCTCAAATTTGAAGATGTGCAATGAAGAACTCCAATAGCTTGACTTGATAATGCCTGATGTGCTTGAATGCTTAATGAGTGCAAGAGATTGTGTGTGATTTGGAGATAGATGATTGTAGGAGATGTAAAATGAGGTGAAAACCCCTTATTTATACTTGATTTTACTAAAATTTCCCGAAAGTAACACATCATAGGCCAACCTCAAGGGTTAGAGGACAAAGTCCTGCTAGAAATTTAAAATTATTTTGAGTTTTGTGCCAAAAAGGACTAAGTCGCCCCTATTGGTGACTTAGTCCCACTTAAGCAAATTAAGTGGGTGTCGGTAATTTCGGGACATTAAATTTTTTCCAACGGCAATATCCTTAGCAACACACTTGAAAATGGTTGGAAAGTGTATTAAGGGGTCATTTAGACATGAGAAAGGTAGTGAAGTTAAGCCTAGAAAAGCGTGAAATCTTGTTACAAGACTTTACAACACTTTAAAATAAGACTTAATAAGTGATAAGAAGGTGATTTTTAAGTGAATTGTAATGAATAGAGTCTAGAAAAGTGTAGAAATGTTTTACAACACTTCACAACACCTTCACAAGACACCATAATTTGAATGTTTAAGCCCTAATGTGAATGTTTTGACCACATTACAACATTATACCCAGGAAAAATCAAGCCAAAGCCCATTAGAAAGACTCAATTGAGCATAAAAATTTCAACTATACATTTTTTGGTGACACATTCAGCCCCCACTTTAGTGAGAGGATGAACTTGCTTCAAACTCTTGCTAAAGTATCCCAAAATGCACATTGAGAGGGATCCTAATGTACTTACGTTGGTAAGATGAAATAACAATAACTAGAAGGGATGATCAAGCCCCCAGGATCAAGATCTCATGGCAAACCAAACATAAGCACAAAAGAACATGCATGATGATGAAAAACAATGAAAGCTTCAATCGTCTGTCCAGCTCATTGTGGATTAGATCTAGGATGATTGTTTGAAAAAGAGAATGCATACTCACTTTGGGGTGACAGAACTCATGGCGGTCCATTGGGTGAGAAGACCCAAAAATTTAAGATATATACGCTAGTTGGTATTCACTCACAAACACAAAGGTGGCTATGGGGAAAGTCATGCCTCAGAATGGGCTTCCCACTCAACCATATCAAAGTTATACCTCCTAATAACTTTAACAAGGCACCACAAAGGAAAATGTCGATTTGTGTTTCATGAGACAAGCAAAGCTTTGTATGCTTAGAAATCATGAATGAATGCAAATGTACCACAGGCATGCAAGTTGCGTTACGCAAGGTGATAAAAAGTGCAAAGTGTAAAATGTAAAAAAGTGTAAAGGATGTTCAAAGGAGTCTTGTTAGGTTCATGCAAGGTTTATCACTTAGGGAACATTGCATCTAATGTCTCCAAGAAAGGACCAATCAAAGAATAGAATATTCACAACTTAGGGGATGCAATGTGTCACATCAGGCCACCAAGAGGAATGTAATATGAAAAGATAGATCACACTCATGAAAGACATCACACCCAATGTCATCCACAAAGTGACAAATGCATAATATAAAGTAACAAGGCTACACTTAGAATGCAAAAATGCAAATGAAATGATGCCAATGTATTCCCTCCAGTTTAAAGGAATTGTTGTACACTGGTCTGAGAGCAATTACTTTAAAGTAGCAAATGAAAATTACAAAAAGAAAACAAGACATGAGAGCCAACTTGAAAAGATCCTATGCCAAGTCATATGTTTCTAAGTTAGGTTGCTTCATGTAAACAAAAAAGAAAAGAAAAGAAAAGAAAAGGAGGGTTGCCCCAAGAAAGGAATACACCAAATACATAAGGGATTTATGGATTTGGGGTCAGTATGTTTGTTGCTACAATGTTTTTTATGAAAGAGCTTGGAACTGTCATCATTCCCCAAAGCACATAGAACTTCAAGAATGACACAAAGAGAGCGAAAACAAACGAAAAAGACAAGTATGTTTTGGGTCAACATGGAAAAGAAATTGTGGTCTCAACACTTTGCATCGTCCCCAAAAGGAAAACACAAGTGAAAAGACAATGAAAAGGAAAAATCTTTTGGGTCAACATGAAGGAGACATTGCGGTCTCAATACTTTGCATCATCCCCAAAAGGAAAACACAAGCAAAAATAAAAGAGAAAAAGGACCTTTTGGGTCAACATGGAAAAGACATAGGGCATCTCAACGCTTTGCGTCATCCCCAAAAGGAAAACACAAGTGAAAAGGAAAGAGAAAAAAAAGGACCTTTTGGGTCAACATGGAAGAGACATAGGGCATCTCAATGCTTTGTGACATCCCCAAAAAGAAAACATAAAACAAAAAGTGAAAAAGGACAAATTATGACATATAGAAGAATAGAGGTACAAATAGAGGAAGTGTACAAAGAGAGAGAACATCAAACACATGATACAAGGGAACACGATACACACATAAAACAAATGAAAATGTAAACGAAGCTAGTAAGGAAAATGTAATTCAACCATTAACCAAGGTATTGGCTTCTCAAGCTTGATTATTACAAGCGGAAGGGAAATAACATAGTTAAGAGACAAGAACAAATGCATTATTAGAATAAGGCTAATTATTTCTTGCCCTCGCATAATGTAATGCTACAATGAGCCAAGAAAGGTGACAGGATGAATCATGCAATAGTAAGAATGATTTGATTAGGGATCTAGACTAATTGCATTTGAATGCTTAATGTTTACAAATCATGTAATCCAAATTATATAAACAAAATTAACACATTAACATGTGAATTAAGCGGAAATACATTTCATGCATACATTATTGAATTTATGCATTAAAAATTGAAGGTGAAAAGAACGAAATTGAGAAGGAAGAAGAGAGAGAGAGAGTGCAAACGATCTGATAACGAAGTTCACCACAAACGTGACTACGTCTCCGGGTCCGCTCCAATAGAGTGAGACCGATCTGATTAATCTCCAAAAATAGAATTACAATTGCACCAAGAGCACTTCGGCAGCATGACAATACTCTGACTTACAAAAAGGCTCAAAATAATCTCCTTAGAAAATCTCCCTCTTTCGTATCACCTGTTTCACCACCTGGACCTGAAAAATTCTAAGTACCAAACTCACTCCTAAACTCCCCTTTTATACATCAAGTTTACTCAAATTGGCCTCTAACCAATTGATTTTACAATATTTCCTATATCCCCTTTACGTGGAAAAATACTTGAAAATCCCCCCATAATTACATAATAATCTTTTTTTAAATATTACCTTAGCCCCTCTTATCCCTTATTTGGGCTTTAACTATTTCCAATAGTTACAACTAATCCTTTTAAAAGGATTATTGTTTTACAACTTGGAGGGAATTTATTAAATTAAGGAGTATTTCGTTTCCAAATTTCCACAAAACCATCCAATGCCACTTGTATTTTAAAGCCATACAATATACAATGTTGGTTTGAAATTCTCATTTAAAATAGGGGATGAGTTTGGTTACGAGCTATTTACATCCCTTAAAAATAGGGATCAATTTGTTTTCCCTAAAAAATCGTAGCCTAAAAAATAGCATGATTTTTTTTTTTAAATAATGGTGATCCCCTTTTATAGGGAGGGCCACGTTTATTTCTTAAGGAAGTGATTTAATTATTAAAATGGAAGGCATGGCTGTTATCAATTTATTTACTTTTATATATATATATTTTTTAAATAAAGCCATGTCCAACAAATTGCCGCCACGTGTAACTTCGGAAAGCCACCATGTGTTACCTCATGATTCATCCATATCAGCATGATGACGTCATGATGACATCATCATTGTACCTTCAAGTCAACCTAGTCAACCATGAGCTTTGACCTTCCATATCTTGCACATACGAGCTTTGATTTGCGCAGAACGAACACTGTCGGAAAGCTCTTGCCGAGCTCTTCGCATTGACATCAATTTTGAAAAATTTTGGTGACATCAAGTTTTGACCTTTTTTTCTTGCCTTGGGCCCTTAGTTGACCAGTTGTTGACTGAACTTTGATCGGCAATAACTTGGGCTCCGTAGCTCTGTTTGACTCTGTTCCAGTTGCACTGGAATCAAGACATCAAACTCTTTCTGATGGTGCTAAAATTTGGAGTATTGGATATTCTTCAATTTTTAGTGAAAATATCCCCCGGATCAGGCCTCCCCACTAGAGAACTTTTGGACCTCCAAAAGTGGCATTTATTCAAACATCAAGTGAGGACTTGGCCTCCCCACTTGTCCTGTATCCTCTGTACATCTATATACCTGGCTCACAATCACAATGAAGACTGCAACAACATTGTTGAATACAAACATCATTCTATCACTTCCATAAGCATATACATCAACTGTCGTAGCCACTAACCAACAAACATTGACTAGCATCAAGCTTAACAATAATGCAAAGATGAAGGAGAATAAATCAACAACATATCGATCTTTCACATGAGAAACATTTTTACCCAAGGATCCATCAATGCTTTCAATCCTCGTTCCCTCATGTTGTACTATGGGTGCATCTTGTGACATCTGACCTTGGTTAGCTACTCCAAGTTCTTGTCTAGAACCACCTGTGTTGACAGACATAAGAATTAAATCTTTACTTGCATTAATCACCCTCTTTAACTGCCCTATGTTTGTAAAAGAACGACCAGTCTTAATCCTGTGAGAATGTACAATATACTGAATGTCATCTCTAAACAAATGATAATGATTCTTTTCCCTGTAGAAAATAGTTTTATGATCATATAGATAAGGGCTACCCAAAACTATCCCACAGATATCTAGTGGAACCACATCAAACTGTACTTCATCCAAAAACTTACTTGTGATTGTGAATTTTAAAGTGCATTGTCTTGTTACTTGCAGCTTATCATTCTCACAAATCCAGCCTAGTGGATAAGGTTTCTTATGCAATGTAGTTTTCAATCACAAGTTTCTTACAACATCTTCAGAAATTAAGTTAACTTGAAAACCACTATCTATGAGTGCATCAATCTTAATGTTCTTAGCAACAACCCTTAAATGAAAAAGCTCATTCCTTTTCTTATCTTCAAAGACACCATTAACTTTAGAAGTAGAAGCACAACTATCAAAGGAAACACTGGAATTAGGATCTTTACCTTTCATACCCATAGCTGTTATCTTAGTTTCATCATCAGAATCAGAACCAAGATCCATAACAACATTTGTGGATTTATCCTTACCCTTTTGTTTCGGATTCTGTCTCTGAGCCCACTTAGGCTTCAATTCAGGATGCAACTTCCAACAATGATCTTCATCATGACCTTTCCTATCACAATGAGAGCAAGAAAGCTTGTCATCCTTCTTGACTGTAGTTGTCTTCTTTCCTTTCCCTGTCTCTGCAACCTTAGAAGATTTCTTTACAGAGTTATCATTATCAATGAAAGAACCCTTTCCCCTTGACTCTAAGTGTGTAGCTTGAACAGACACTTCATCCAAATTACAAGGGTTCAAAAACAAAATGGAATGTCTAAGATATGAATGAAGACCTCCTATGTACTTTAACAAAGTATCCTGGGTGTACAAAGGTACATTTAATGCAATAGCCTTCTTTCTAAATTCATGGGTGTACTCTTGGACAGTTTGACCTTTCCCTTGTTTAAACACTTGCCAATTCATCATTAATTGCTGCATGTGACCTAAGGGATAGAATTGTTTTTTAAGAGCATTAATGAATTCTAACCAAGATAAATTGACTCTACCATGCTGTGAAATTTCTGCTCTAGTCCTACTCTCCCACTAGGTAAGAGCTGAACCTCCCAATCGAAGAATGGCTAACTGGATCCTAGAAGCATCATTAAAGAGATTTTGGACTCTACAATAAACTTCTACTTGTTGAATCCAGTCATCTAGTTTTTCAGCATCTAATTCACCACAATACTTAGGTAGTTCAAATTTAACATCCAGTTTAATCTGAGGCTTATTTACACCCTTAAAAGGATTACCAGAAAGAGAATGTGTAGAAGAAGAAGGAGAAGGAGGAGAAGAAGGAGGAGTAGACAGAGGAGAATTTCAAGGTTCATCACCACCTCCTGGTTGCTTCTTCTTGCTTTTACTATCTCCATGATCTTCTTCACGTTTCATACATTCTTCCCTTTCTTTGAGTAGCATCTCCAACACAACTTTCATCTACCAAAAAGCTCTTCAAAACTCTTGCTCACTGAGTTCTTCAGGTACCTCCATTCCAGACACAGACATCTTCAAAAAAGTTTTTCATTTCCCGATCTCAGGATTAAATTCCTCAAGCTTTCCTTCACCCTTCTGAATCCTGGATCTTGTTAGCATTAAAAATCAACTGCAATAATAATCACCAGAAGCTCAGATACCACTTGATTTGATTAGGATCTAGACTAATTGCATTTGAATGCTTAATGTTTACAAATCATGTAATCCAAATTACATAAACAAAATTAACACATTATCATGTGAATTAAGCGGAAATACATTTCATGCATACATTATTGAATTTATGCATTAAAAACTGAAGGTGAAAAGAACGAAATTGAGAAGGAAGAAGAGAGAGAGAGAGTGCAAACGATCTAATAATGGAGTTTGCCACAAACGTGACTACGTCTCCGGGTCCACTCCAATAGAGTGAGACCGATCCGATTAATCTCCAAAAATAGAATTACAATTGCACCAAGAGCACTTCGGCAACATGACAATACTCCGACTTACAAAAAGGCTCAAAATAATCTCCTTAGAAAATCTCCCTCTTTCGTATCACCTGTTTCACCACCTGGACCTAAAAAATTCTAAGTACCAAACTCACTCCTAAACTCCCCTTTTATACATCAAGTTTACTCAAATTGGCCTCTAACCAATTGATTTTACAATATTTCCTATATCCCCTTTACATGGAAAAATACTTGAAAATCCCCCCATAATTACATAATAATCTTTTTTAAAATATTACCTTAGCCCCTCTTATCCCTTATTTGGGCTTTAACTATTTCCAATAGTTACAACTAATCCTTTTAAAAGGATTATTGTTTTACAACTTGGAGGAAATTTATTAAATTAAGGAGTATTTCGTTCCCAAATTTCCACAAAACCATCCAATGCCACTTGTATTTTAAAGCCATACAATATACAATGTTGGTTTGAAATTCTCATTTAAAATAGGGGATGAGTTTGGTTACAGGCTATTTACATCCCTTAAAAATAGGGATCAATTTGTTTTCCCTAAAAAAACGTAGCCTAAAAATAGCATGATTTTAAAAAAAAATAATGGTGATCCCCTTTTATAGGGAGGGCCACGTTTTTTTCTTAAGGAAGTGATTTAATTATTTAAATGGAAGGCATGGATGTTATTAATTTATTCACTTTTTTATATATATATTTTTTTAAATAAAGCCATGTCCAACAAATTGCCGCCACGTGTAACTTCGGAAAGCCACCATGTGTTACCTCATGATTCACCCATATCAGCATGATGACGTCATGCTGACGTCATCATTGTACCTTCAAGTCAACCTAGTCAACCACGAGCTTTGACCTTCCATATCTTGCACATACGAGCTCTGATTTGCGCAGAACGAACACTGTCGGAAAGCTCTTGCCAAGCTCTTCACGTTGACATCAATTTTGACCAATTTTGGTGACATCAAGTTTTGACCTTTTTTTCTTGCCTTGGGCCCTTAGTTGACCAGTTGTTGACTGAACTTTGACCGGCAATAACTTGGGCTCCGTAGCTCTGTTTGACTTCGTTCCAGTTGCACTGGAATCAGGACATCGAGCTCTTTCTGATGGTGCTAAAATTTGGAGTATTGGAGATTCTTCAATTTTTAGTGAAAATATCCCCCGGATCAGGCCTCCCCACTAGAGAACTTTTGGACCTCCAAAAGTGGCATTTATTCAAACATCAAGTGAGGACTTGGCCTCCCCACTTGTCCTATATCCTTTGTACATCTGTATACCTGGCTCACAATCACAATGAAGATTGCAACAACATTGTTGAATATAAACATCATTCTATCACTTCCATAAGCATATACATCAACTGTTGTAGCCACTAACCAACAAACATTGACTAGCATCAAGCTTAACAATAATGCAAAGATGAAGGAGAATAAATCAACAACATATCGATCTTTCACATGAGAAACATTTTTACCCAAGGATCCATCAATGCTTTCAATCCTCATTCCCTCATGTTGTACTATGGGTGCATCCTGTGACATCTGACCTTGGTTAGCTACTCCAAGTTCTTGTCTAGAACCACCTGTGCTGACAGAAATAAGAATTAAATCTTTACTCACATTAATCACCCTCTTTAACTACCCTGTGTTTGTAAAAGAATGACCAGTCTTAATCCTGTGAGAATGTACAATATACTGAATGGCATCTTTAAACAAATGATAATGATTCTTTTCCCTGTAGAAAATAGCTTTCTGATCATATAGATAAGGGCTACCCAGAACTATCCCACAGATATCTAGTGGAACCACATCAAACTGTACTTCATCCAAAAACTTACTTGTGATTGTGAATTTTAAAGTGCATTGTCTTGTTACTTGCAGCTTATCATTCTCACAAATCCAGCCTAGCGGATAAGGTTTCTTATGCAATGTAGTTTTCAATCCCAAGTTTCTTACAACATCTTCAGAAATTAAGTTAACTTGAGAACCACTATCTATGAGTGCATCAATCTTAATGTTCTTAGCAACAACCCTTAAATGAAAAAGCTCATTCCTTTTCTTATCTTCAGAGACATCATTAACTTTAGAAATAGAAGCACAACTATCAAAGGAAACACTGGAATTAGGATCTTTACCTTTCATACCCATAGCTGTTATCTTAGTTTCATCATCAGAATCAGAACCAAGATCCATAACAACATTTGTGGCTTTCTCCTTACCCTTTTTTTTCTGATTCTGTCTCTGAGCCCACTTAGGCTTCAATTTAGGATGCAACTTCCAACAATGATCTTCATCATGACCTTTCCTATCACAATGAGAGCAAGAAAGCTTGTCATCCTTCTTGACTGTAGTTGTCTTCTTTCCTTTCCCTGTCTCTGCAACCTTAGAAGATTTCTTTACAAAGTTATCATTATCAATGAAAGAACCCTTTCTCCTTGACTCTAAGTGTGTAGCTTGAACAGACACTTCATCCAAATTACAAGGGTTCAAAACTAAAATGGAATGTCTAAGATATGAATGAAGACCTCCTATGTACTTTAACAAAGTATCCTGGGTGTACAAAGGTACATTTAATGCAATAGCCTTCTTTCTGAATTCATGGGTGTACTCTTGGACAGTTTGACCTTTCCCTTGTTTAAACACTTGCCAATTCATCATTAATTATTGCATGTGACCTAAGGGATAGAATTGTTTTTTAAGAGCATTAATGAATTCTAACCAAGATAAATTGACTCTACCATGCTGTGAAATTTCTGCTCTAGTCCTACTCTCCCACTAGGTAAGAGCTGAACCTCCCAACCGAAGAGTGGCTAACTGGATCCTAGAAGCATCATCAAAGAGATTTTGGACTCTACAATAAACTTCTACTTGTTGAATCCAGTCATCTAGTTTTTCAGCATCTAATTCACCACAATACTTAGGTAGTTCAAATTTAACATCCAGTTTAATCTGAGGCTTATTTACACCCTTAAAAGGATTACCAAAAAGAGAATGTGTAGAAGAAGAAGGATAAGGAGGAGAAGAAGGAGGAGTAGACAGAGGAGAATTTGGAGGTTCATCACCACCTCCTGGTTGCTTCTTCTTGCTTTTACTGTCTCCATGATCTTCACGTTTCATACATTCTTCCCTTTCTTTGAGTAGCATCTCCATCGTAGCTTTCATATGCCAAAAAGATCTTCAAAACTCTTGCTCACCAATTTCTTCATGTACCTCCATTCCAGACACAGACATCTTCGAAAAAGTTTTTCGTTTCCCGATCTCAGGATTAAATTCCTCAAGCTTGCCTTCACCCTTCTGAATCCTGGATCTTGTTAGCATTCAAAATCAACTGCAATAATAATCACCAGAAGCTCTGATACCACTTGATTTTATTTGGATCTAGACTAATTGCATTTGAATGCTTAATGTTTACAAATCATGTAATCCAAATTACATAAACAAAATTAACACATTAACATGTGAATTAAGCGGAAATACATTTCATGCATACATTATTGAATTTATGCATTAAAAACTGAAGATGAAAAGAACGAAATTGAGAAGGAAGAAGAGAGAGAGAGAGAGTGCAAACGATCTGATAACGGAGTTTGCCACAAACCTGACTATGTCTTCGGGTCCGCTCCAATAGAGTGAGACTGATCCGATTAATCTCCAAAAATAGAATTACAATTGCACCAAGAGCACTTCGGCAGCATGACAATACTCCGACTTACAAAAAGGCTCAAAATAATCTCCTTAGAAAATCTCCCTCTTTTGTATCACCTGTTTCACCACCTGGACCTAAAAAATTCTAAGTACCAAACTCACTCCTAAACTTCCCTTTTATACATCAAGTTTACTCAATTTGGCCTCTAACCAATTGATTTTACAATATTTCCTATATCCCCTTTACATGGAAAAATACTTGAAAATCCCCCCATAATTACATAATAATCTTTTTTTAAATATTACCTTAGCCCCTCTTATCCCTTATTTGGGCTTTAACTATTTCCAATAGTTACAACTAATCCTTTTAAAAGGATTATTGTTTTACAACTTGGAGGGAATGTATTAAATTAAGGAGTATTTCGTTTCCAAATTTCCACTAAACCATCCAATGCCACTTGTATTTTGAAGCCATACAATATACAATGTTGGTTTGAAATTCTCATTTAAAATAGGGGATGAGTTTGGTTACGGGCTATTTACATCCCTTAAAAATAGGGATTAATTTGTTTTCCCTAAAAAAACGTAGCCTAAAAAATAGCATGATTTTTTTTTAAAAATAATGGTGATCCCCTTTTATAGGGAGGGCCACATTTTTTTCTTAAGGAAGTGATTTAATTATTAAAATGGAAGGCATGGTTGTTATTAATTTATTTACTTTTATATATATATATATATTTTTTAAATAAAGCCATGTCCAACAAATTGCCACCATGTGTAACTTTGGAAAGCCACCATGTGTTACCTCATGATTCATCCATATCAGCATGATGACATCATGTTGACATCATCATTGTACCTTCAAGTCAACCTAGTCAACCACGAGCTTTGACCTTCCATATCTTCCACATACGAGCTCCGATTTGCGCAGAACGAACACTATCAGAAAGCTCTTGCCGAGCTCTTCACGTTGACATCAATTTTGACCAATTTTGGTGACATCAAATTTTGACCTTTTTTTCTTGCCTTGGGCTCTTTGTTGACCAGTTGTTGACTTAACTTTGACCGGCAATAACTTGGGCTACATAGCTCTATTTGACCCCATTCAAGTTGCACTAGAATCAGGACATCAAGCTCTTTCTGATGGTGTTAAAATTTGGAGTATTGGAGATTCTTCAATTTTTAGTGAAAATATCCCCCGTATCAGAGAATGGAAAATTCTACAACTATGCCATGATAAAAGGAGTTTAGTTCTTAAGGGATTCAATGGGAAAGCATTTAGTTTCAGTGAAGTGATACTTGTTCAATATGTCATCCAATGTTCGACATTCTTCAGTGTGGTGTCCAAGAACACGATGATATTTGCAAAATCATGTGTTAAAATCTTTGGGACAAATAACCAACCTATTCATAAGTGGTAAGAGTATAAGGCCTTTGTTTAAAAGAAATTGAAGTCTCCTTTCACATTCATGTGGAGGATGTGTAGGAAACTTGAGTTTTTTCAATTTGGAAGGTCGTTTTCATTTGCTAGACTCTCCTTTTTCATGAATGGAAGGAGGAAGAGGGTCTGTGGGGATCCTAGCATCCTTTTCATTAAAATTAGGTAATGGTTGTTCTCGTGGAAGGAGAATGTTCAAGTCAGGAGGAGAATCAAAGATCACTGTATCATCATCTCAAAGTCTCTAATATTCAAAAGGAGGCTTGTTGTCATGAGGAGGATCTTGATATCCTAATCCTGTTGTGTTTTCTTCTTGTGATTTTTGTTCAAGAGTTGGTGAATGTTATGTTCAATTGTTGTATCACAACCTTGTTTGCTTAATATAGTAAAGCCCTTTCCATAGGTTTCTTGAAGGTTGATTGGTGTGTTTGTAACTTTGTTGTCCTAAAATGGTTGTGGAGGTGCTTGTTGAGAGGAACTAAGTTCTCCTAATGGAGGGAACTTAGGTCCTTCGGTTGTTTCAGGGTGAAGGTAACCAAACATATCAGGGGGTGCAATAGTAGGGAGAGTTTGTGACCTCGTGGATGGGTAAAAGGCTACATTGGCTTCAAGGTTATTAAGGCATTTTTTAGAGAACTTATTCATGCTATCATCATCTTCTCCAATGATTTATACATCATGAGGAGTTGGAGGAGCATGAATAGGCTCAAGATCATTAGGATCACAGCCAAAGGCACAATTGGACATGTCTATTAAGGATTTCAAGGAATTCCAAATCTTATCAAATGAAAAGGCCATGATGCAAGAGATATGAAATGAAAAAAATAATAAATTTGAAAATTCTGATAGAGTACAAAGATAGAAAATAAAATTACAAAAAATACGTAAAAATTACCAAAAAATGTAGTGCAAAATATGCAAAAGGACTAAGTCGCCCAAGGCAGAAATTTAGTCCTACTGATGATTTTTTTGTTTTTTTCAAAATTCTTAAATGAAATTCTATGTCTTTTAGATGCAAAAATGCAACTATGGTATGTAAATGCAAAGTTTTTTGTGTTTTTTAATGCAAAAAGGATGCAAGAGTGCAAGCTAATATGAACTTTTTCACTAATGCAATTGAAAACTCTATGATGCACTTTAATCAATTATGCAAGATGCAATGCAAGTGAAACCTAGGATGCACTTTAAAATCAGAAAGTAATAATGTTCAAAAGATTCAGGTTCACCAAAATGTAAACAATGATTTTGGTTTTCCCCTCACAATGCTTTGCTCCTCCTAGGGTTTTTCACCTAAAAGGAGAAAGGGGATTGGATGGGGGACAAAAATGCAAGGGTTTACACTCAATACTAATGTTAATGAGATGTATTATGCCTGATTAAGATGTCCTAATGCTCTAATCTAAAATTGAAGTGATCTAATGATGCAAAACTATGAAAATGTGAAGTGTTGGAAAACACAATGTGATATGCAGAAATGCCTAAGAATGTAACTAAATGATGAAATAACAAAATAGAATGAAAGAGATGCACCTGGAATCAGAAGTTTGATGTTGGAAGATTCTGGAATCCTGAAAATTTGATTGGAATGTTGATCGGGACACTTAGGCCAGCCTAGGCAACTTAGTCCCAGTTTCGAGAAACTTTGTTAGAACGAGAATTTGCCAAATGGGTATCCAAAAATGTCAAAATCAGTTTTCAGGCTTGGAAGCAGGACTAATTCACCCCTGGTGGCAACTTAGTCCTCCTGTAGATTTTGGGAAATTTGGGACAAAATCTTGTAGTCTTAGGTCTGCACTCCCTTTTTTGACAGACATATGTACTTGATTCTGTAGAAAATGGGACAGAAAGTCTCTCCAAGCTTGAAATAAGGTGATGTTGAATTGATTGAATTTGTACACTTTTTGATCACTTTTCAACACCTATTGCTTGAAAAATCTACATACAAAAGTCACATGCAAAAGGGGAAAAATGGTTGAGGGTTAGAGAATAGGGGTTTGCCATGGTCAAACCCTACTTTGGTAATCAAACCCTAAACAATGAAATGAGATGAAAAGAGAGTGATAAATAGATAACATGCAAATGCTAATGTCATAAACTTACTACACCATTGATGCTCAAATATGAAGATGTACAATGAAGAACTCCAATAGCTTGACTTGATAATGCTTGATTTGCTTGAATGCTTAATGAGTGCAAGAGATTGTGTGTGATTTGGAGATAGATGAGTGTAGGAGATGTAAAATGAGGTGAAAAACCCTTATTTATACTTGATTTTATTAAAATCTCTTGAAATTAACACATCAAAGGCCGACCTCAAGGGTTAGAGGACAAAATCCTGCTAGAAATTTAAAATTATTTTGAGTTTTGTGCCAAAAAGAACTAAGTTACCCCTATTGGAAACTTAGTCGCACTTAATCAAATTAAGTGGGTATTAGGAATTTTGGGACATTAAATGTTTTCCAATGGGAATATCCTTAACAACACACTTGAAAACGGATGGAAAGTGTATTAAGGGGTCATTTAGACATGAGAAAAGGTTGAATTAGTGAAATTAAGCCTAGAAAAGCATGAAATCTTATTACAAGACTTTACAACACTTCAAAATAGGACTTAATAAGTGACAAGAAGGTGATTTTTAGGTGAATTGTAATGAATAGAGTCTAGAAAAGTGTAGAAATGTTTTATACCACTTCACAACACCTTCACAAGACACCATAATTTGAATTTGTTAAGCCCTAATGTGAATGTTTTGACCACTTTACAACATTATACCTAGGCAAAATCAAGCCAAAGCTCATTAGAAAGACTCAAGTGAGCATAAAAATTTCAACTATTCATTTTTTGGCGACACAAGTTTTATATACATATTTGGTAGCTACATTTTTTTTTATCAAAGAGCAACTCAACCAAATCCCAAGTGACATTTCTTCCAATGGATGATATCTTACTCTTCATGGTTTCAACCCATTTTTCTCATTCACAAGCTTTATCAAAATTACATGGTTCATTATTCTGCATGACTTGAGTTATCATGGCATAGTTAACTTTGGCATGAGATTTTGGTGACATTCCTCAAAATTGGTGTCCATGATAAGAGTTGGAGAATGATATTTTTAGTTCTTTGATATTTTTGATATCTCCTTGTCCCCACACTCAAGGATTTAGGTTTTGTAGTATCATCTACTTTTGTTTCATCAAACACAAGTGGATGAGAGTCTTATTTTACATCATTTACCAACTAGTTAGATTTTTCTAAATCAATCACAAAGTTTTTATCCCTTCCATCAATGTTATATAATTTTTCTCTTTCAACAAATATGACATCTTTACTTATTATTAATTTCTTATTGACAAGATTATATAATCTATAATCTTTTTTTCAAGGTCATACTCAATGAAAATGGATTTGATGCTCTTAGATAATCTAAATTTGACCTTTCTTCTCTTGGTATTTAAGCATAAAAATGCATCCAAACACTTTAAGATAAAAAAATGATGGCTTAATGTTGAACTAAGCTTGTTGATGATTCATTCCATGAGCTAATTTTCAACCATATGTTTTTTTAAGGAACTCTATGTTCAAAATATATTTCTAGGACTTAATTTTCTAAAAAGGTCTTTAAGTATTACTCCAATCACTATCATTCCACAAATCCAATGATTGCAAGCAAATTTAGGTTAAGCTCTATGAAGAGGCATATGCATTAATGTGATCAAAAATATATTTTAGAAAGTTAAAACCTAAAATCAAGTTTCCTGTAGTATTCTCTAGGATTCAAAATACCTTCCACCTAAATTAATAAAATCAAAAAATCACATAGCCTGAGGGGACTATACACACATTCAAGAATAAAGGTATTTCACCATATAAATTAAACCATTCAAGAACATGTTTTAGTTCATCTTGTTTTGAGTTCTTGAAACTTTTAGCAAAACAAAATGCTTGAAAAGAATATTAATAATCACAGTATCGTCATGACATAATTATAAATTCCAAGGCCTCTTCCATTTACAAATATTAAAAAGAAAAATGATAAAGTGCATTAAGACTGAAACCTATTAAAAAAAACACAAATGGTAGTTTACCAAAACCCCACCTTCAATTACTTTCAAGCTAACATTACTTAGCCCTAATTCTTTGTTCCTGCAATAGATAATCAAACCCCAACTTGTGAATACTTTTTAACTCATCATACAAACCATAAACTATCCCATACTAAACTACTTAAACTCTTTTTGAGTGCTTCAAAAATTTAGCAAGTCAATTTGGGGTTTTAAATACACCAACAGTATAAAACCAACCTTAAATGAGTCAAAAAGTAAGTTACACACCCAAATTTAATTCATTTTGCTCACATCTACATGACATTACATATTGTATTTGTTTTGGTGCATGTTTTTATCATATATTTTAGGGTGTGTTTTAGATTATTTTTTAATATTTTTTATAATCAAAATTTCAAAATTATTGTCATCATGTCTTTTATCATTTTAGTGTTTTTGTTTCCTATTTCATATGGGTGTTAGCACTAGAGTGTTGATGTCTATATGGACATACTAGCATCCACTGACTGTACAATCACATGGGCTCCATTTGGCACCCAAGATAGAGGCTTTTCTAATGTTTCATATTCATAACCAATGTCAAGCCTTATTCTATACACCTACACCAATCATCCTTGTGATTCCCTTTTCTAAGTTTGCATTTTTTCTTGTCATGCAAGTAGAAATGAGTCTTGGCTCTCATATCTCCATGATTGGTTTTTGATATGGAGCATCCTCTTCTTGCAACTTCCAACATCTCTTATTAAATCTACAACATTCTCTTGTGTTCATGAGCTTTCTATAGCTTTTTTGTAATATATTCACATCATAAACATTAAAGATGTGACATTTCTACAATCCATGACAAGTTTTAGAGCTTCTAGTGATAACTATGTATATATTTTTTTGCATTTAAAAGTTGTACATAGGTTCTACTAAAAACTTTACTATATATTGTAACCATTGATATTAAGTTTTCTTTATTATATCTTCTTATCATTTTGAAATCTCAATGGTTTTGTGGGTTTCTTTAAGCCTTCCATTATTATTCATCACACTCTTCTTAGTGTAGCTTCTCATTGAGATACATTCTAGTAATCATCTTGTAGAGTGGATCTTCTTCTAATTCCTAAAATAAGGTGATTCGATATTGTATCTTCAATTTAAAACCTCTTCCCATTGTTTTGTATTTAATTCTTTGGTAGGACATCCTTTATATTGAATATTCTTTATATTTTTTAGATCTTGTCATTCCTTATGATTTCCCCTTGTATTCATTATTATTCTCTTTGTATTCTTATGTGTGTGTACCCAAAATGAGAGAAAATTTAGGGTTGTGTTAGATACTTGTAGATTTTGTGACCTAATCCACTATCTTGTATCCAAATCAATCATTTTTAAAATATATATATATATAAACTCTAAAATGTAAAAAGCTATAATTTGTCTAAATGAATCTAGTTGTAAGCATAGATGGGCTCTCATTCATTTTCTATTTTCCCTATTAATTTTAATCTTTGTTTCCCTTGTTCATTAGATTTTTTAGTTTTTCCCATTTTCGTAGCTTGGTCAAATGCTTAACTTGAGGAACCCTATCTATTTGGTGATAAGACGAGTCCCCAAGGGGCTCCTCTAGTTAATATATACAAGAGTGGGGCCATATGTATGCATATGATGTTGAGTTCATTTCAGTCATACATTTGAATGAATAAACATCAACTACTTATCATGATCTAGAGTTGTCTTCCCTTGCACATAT